>OVBJ01000008.1:0-249140 GCA_900406535.1 Noccaea bulbosa
TACTTGGGGGTAGTGAAAATTCTTAAGTTGATGGGCATGTATGGTGAGGCCTTATAGGGGGCACGCGACCCCAAAAAAGAAAATCATACGTTAAAGAATAATTTTACATAAAAAATATATTCAAAGTTACTTTACTAAAATTTTTAATTGTTATACAAGTTTTACCTCTCTACAATGTGGAAAGCAAAACAAAGGAAGGCTTTCTGTGTTTTAAATGTTAGAGATTGAAAGAGGTGAGATGAAAAACAACACTTACAGTATTGGTAGGTGTTGTTTTTTGTTTATTACCTTATATTTTATAAGTTTTTTTCTAGCCAAGGAGGGTTACCACCCACATTTTGACGAAAATATACGCTAAGCAATTTCAACATAAAAGAAACCGATTTTTCTACTCTAAGAAACTTTCGGCTCTAATTTGTTATAAATTAGTTGCTATTTTGTTTTCTTCATATTCTTTCAATATTTTATAAAAAGTATTTTTCTTCAGTTCTAATAGGCCTCACCATATCAAAAAAAGAAAATTGTACGTTTAGATACAATTTTGACATATTTTAATCAGGTCCTGTACCTTAAGGATACAAAATGTTAAACCTATAAACACCTAGTGATCTCAGTATGTGCATATGAGATTAATAGGTGTTTATCATTACGAGTTCAAAGGAGTAGGAAGCATTTGATTTCTCCTTCATTTTTTAGGTTTATTTAGGTTTCATAAACTTTAAAGCAGAACCCTAAATAAGGTAATCAAATGGAGTAAATAATTAAAAGGGCCCATCTTATAGTGGGCCCTTCTGTTAATTAGGTTTTTCATCTGAATTTATTAACTTAGAAGTATCAAAGTTTTTAATTTCATTAGAAAAATCTGACAATCTTCGCTCGTAAACTTTCTTACTAGTAATTGGTTCCGTAGTTGCTAATTGTTTTATAATCCAATCATTTACATGTCTATAATAATGTGTCTGATCGGACATATAATTTGAAAGATTATACGTAACTTCTTTTGCATCCTGGAAATCATAAAGTTTTACATTTTTTAGTTCTTTTAATTTGTTATAAACTTCTTTTTTAAATAATATATTTTCCTCTGTATGTTTTGGATCATTTTTATCTTTAACTACATGAGAAGTGACTGGATATGGAGCATAGAAAAATGTAAACTGTACTCCCGGATTTTGTTTTACAAATTCAATAATATTAGAATCAAAAGATTTAAGCATTTGTTCATGATACAGACCTTCACTTATTGGTTTATGAGTAGTTGCACCATCAACAACTCTTTTAGCTACATCTACTTCAAATTTAGGTTCCTCATCTCCAAATTTATAAAGCCAGTAAGGATCCTGTGGAAGTTTTGTTGAATCTAAGTTTAATTTCATGTTTTGTAATGCTATTTTTCGAGAATATGGACTAAGGAAATATTGGATATCATTCAACTTATTTGTATCATACATGTAAGTTGGGAATGGTGAGGCACCTTCTGACACCCAATCAGGATTTCCAGAGAATGAATAGGTATTAAGTTCCCAAATAATATTTTTAATAGTTTTTGATTGTATAGCTAACTGAGCTGCCATATTTTGCTCTCTGGCTGTTGAACCAGGAAGAGCCCCGTTAAAACTGGTAGTATGAAATAATTTATCAGCATTAGGTTCAAGGAAATTTCTTGCCATAGAAGTACCCACAAATAAAGTGTCATAATCCATATTTTTAATGAGTCCAGGCATTTGATAGCGTTCAGTAGCATAAAAGAAATCATTTTTCTTAAATTTATATACATACAATGGGTCAAGTTTATAGATAATAGCGCAAACTATTCCGCATAAAAGGAATAGGAATAGAACAAACCAACATATAAAACGTTTATACATATTTTTCACCTACAATTATTAGAAATTAAAGTATAAGAATGAACTCACACGATTTAAATACATTAAAGAAAGTATAAACATGCTAGCTAATGCAAGAGCATAAGTCGGTTTGGGACGAAAAGAATCTAATTTTTCTATAGAATTCTTTGTAAATAATACAATAGTCATTCCAATTGCTAGATATAAGATTGTTTGGAAATTAAAGTGAGTACTAGTTATTTGGAATGGGAATAAATTAGCAATGGTATAAATTAAATTATTTATTGTAGAAACACCCTCTAATGTTTCAGGTCGAAATTGAATAAGGGCGGTTTGAATGTGTAAGTAGTTCACATTAAACATGCGATTTAGCATAGTTAAAGCATCTTCTACTGAAGTTGCTCTGAAAAATACCCACGTTACATGCACAAATCCCATTGTTAAAACCCATGCAAACAATTTAGGCATTTTTCCACCTAAGTTTTTAAATAATCGATGTAATACAATAGCCAATCCATGTAAAATACCCCAAATAACAAATGTCCATCCAGCGCCATGCCAAATACCACTAATAAGAAAGATTGTAAATAAATTTATATAAGTTCGAACTTGTCCCTTACGACTACCACCCAATGGAATATATACATACTGAGTGAAAAATCGTCCTAATGTCATATGCCAACGTCTCCAAAAATCTTGAATACTTAACGATTTATATGGAGAGAAGAAATTAATTGGCAATGAAATATTGAATAACAGTGCAGCACCTATTGCCATATCACAATATCCACTAAAATCAAAATACAGTTGTAATGTATAAGCAAGCGATGTAATCCACGCATCAATCGTAGATAGTTGATTTACGTTGCTAAAGCCGAAATCAGCCCATTGTGCTAATGAATCAGCAATTACCACTTTTTTAGTAAGACCGATACCGAATATATAAAGCCCTTTTGAAATATTCTCAATATTAAGTCTTCTTTTTGACTCATCTTGGAATTGAGGGAGAACCTTACTATGATGAACAATTGGTCCTGCAATAAGTTGCGGGAAAAACGTTACGAACAAGCAAAAATCAATAAAATTAAACTTTGTTAATTCTCTCTTATAACAATCCACTAAAAAACCGATTTTTTGGAAGGTAATGAAACTAATTCCTAAAGGTAATAAAAGCTTCAATAAAGGTATATCCGTTCCAAATATAGTATTTATATTGTCTAAAAAGAAATCAGAATACTTGAAGTATCCTAGTAATGTGATATTAAACACCAAGCCAACTGTCAATAATACTTTTCGGTTTTTTTCGTTCGTTTTTTTTATAATTTGTTGACCTATAAAGGCGTTTGTAAATAATGAGACTCCTATTAGTAATAAATATTTCGCTTCAAAATATGCATAAAAATAGAGGGACATGCCCACTAAGAAAATTTTTGCGATATTTTGATTGAATTTTTGCAATATAAAATATCCAATTACTGCTATAGGTAAGAAAAAAAGCATAAATTCATAAGAATTAAAAAGCATACCATATCCCCCAATATAATAATATCTTGTTGTCACGCGAAAGTTAGTTATATATTCCGTCATTATTGGAATACCACCAGTACTTTACAAAAAACATAATAAGAAAACGTCCATACTAAAGTTAAAAAAGAGTATAGATAACTTAAGACAGAGACAGTGTCTTTTTTCACATGTTGCTTTTTTTATGGATTCATTTAAGAAAATGACCCCTACAAAGAAACAGGTGGATAGAGGATAATTTGTTTGAAAACCTACCACTGAGGTGATGCACATAAAGGCAATTAACATAGAGCCTGTAATTCCCTCTTTTTACAAAACGAAAAGGATTTTTGTATTACTCGATTTGGTAAGTGAAAAAACAACATATGGAACAAATTCATACGCATTTTCCTTTGGGAACGAGAACAGATGATTAGGAAATGTAGATGATCCATCTTATCTTCTAGTTATTTTAACTTGCTTTTCTAAATTAAAAGATTGGATATCATGTAAGATATCCTTATTTAAAATAAATGATATAACTAGAAATCGCAAGATAAAATTTATAAATAGAAATAATTGTAAAAAATATTTTTTTTACAATTATTAAAAAGATATTTACATACTTTTTAATAATTGTATGGGTGTTTAATACATGCATTTTTTCTATACTTGAAATACGTAATTTTATGGTAAAGAGTATGGAATTCTAACATAAAATGATTATATGAGAAATTGATTAGGACAATAAGAAATAGAACGATACTATATTTATGGATATGAAACATTATTTAAAGAAAACAGATATGAATTAAGAGACAATTCAAGATTTGTTATCTATAAGCCTTTCGGGGATTTTTTTTATGCATTAAAAGAAAGTGAGATAACATTCTACATTCTTTTAAGAATCCTAAAAAATACCTAGAACTATTGGCAAACTATAAGCTAATAGAACCATCAAACAAGTACGTTCCCATATGAAAGATTAGGTAAAAGTGCTTAAGGATTGATTTGAGAAAGTAGTTTATATTTTTATTAATTAATAAATATTACTTATTTTAGAGATTAGATATTTGAGTGATCTTAAAGAAGTGAATTATTTACAGGTGGAGCATTGATGTCCTTACGTCCATAGGATTATTATGCTTTATGTATGAAAAGGTAAACCCTTCAAATATATGGGGGTTTTGGACGTATGGTGAATTGTTAACTTTGAATTATATTATTTAAGTTAATGGGAAGGGCATTGCTATGACATGTATAACTAACAAATTAATAGTTTTTATCAATTTGTTAAAAAATTAAGGAGCTTTTCCAATATATTTTAGAATTTTAAGTGAAGGTATGTAAAAAGGGGGGATTACAAAACAGAACTATGAAAATTGGTTACCAAATCTTTCATTACTTTATACTTATTGAAAATATGTAACCTATACCTATCGTTAAGAAAATATCTTGTAGATTATATTTGTCAGCCTTTAAATTATATTGAAAAATATCATTTAAACATATTTAGTTAATTAAATATTACATGTGGTGTAATACAAATATATAACATATAAAATTATAACTTAATTTTTATAAATAGAGAATACATTAGTGTCGATTGTCGGAAAAATTACAAATATCTTGTCACAATTTATCCCAAATTAGAAATAATGATTTACTTTGTTGCTGCTTTTTTTTACATTCATTTTGTAAGATTTATAACATTATGTCGAGGTGAATGTATGGAAAAGAATCGTAGCAAAAAAAGATGGTATAAGTATTTAATACAACTCATGGTAGTTGCATTAATTGTTACTTCTATACCACTGAATGGGTTGGCTGAAACGGCACCAGCGTTTACACCATCTCCAAATTCAGAACAGAGTCCAGAAGTAGAAAAGAAGGAGGAAAAAGAATTACCTTCTCCACATCCAAATCAGTTGAAGAAAAACAAGACAAAAAATCAGGCAAACCCAACTGAAGTTGTGGAAGAAAGAACGGAAACGGAAAAAGTTTTCGATAATAATGATGGTACATTTACGAAAAAGGTATATACAGAACCTATTCATACAGAAAAAGATGGGAAATTAGAAGAGGTTTCTCCTAAATTAGTAACGGCACCAGACGAGAAGATTGTTACAGAAAATACAAAATTAAAACCAGAGTTTGAAAAAACAACGCAAGATGGAAAATATGTTCAATTTAAAGTAAAAGATCATACGATTCAATATGAATTAATGAGTGCAAATGGTGAAAAAGGGGAAGTAAAACCGTCACCAGTCACTGCAACACATGAAAATAATACAGTATGGTATAAGGGAATCTTCCCAAATATTGATTTAAAAAGTACGACATTTAATGGAAATGTGAAAGAAGACTTTGTATTACGTGAGTATACAGGGCATCATATCTTTACATTTGCATTACAAACAGATTTAACACCAAGTGTACAAGAAGATGGTTCTATTCATTTCCAAGATGAAAAGAAAGAAAACATCTTCACATTACCAAAACCGTATATGAATGATTCAAACGTAAATCAGCAGTCGGGAGAAGCTGTAACGTCAGATGCTGTTCGTTACAACATTGAGAAAACAGATGAAAAAACATATACGTTAACGGTTACGGCAGATCCAAAATGGTTACAAGCACCAGAACGTAAATATCCGGTAAATATAGATCCTTCTATTGAGATTGATAACTTTGAAAATGCATATGTATCTACTCTTAGCCCGAATAGAAATTATTCTGGAGGAGATTTATGGGATAGTGGTCAAAATGCTTATACATTAAAAGTAGGGTATTATGACGGATCAACTGGGACAAACTTTGCATTTATTAAACCGCAAATTTCAGATTTAAAAGGTGCACAAATTGAAAGTGCAACATTCCATGCGTATGCAGTATGGCATTACTATGGAAATCAGCCCAATGGTGTATGGCTAGATGAAGTTACAGGTGGCTGGAGTGTCGGAGGAGTAAATTGGAACAACAAGCCTGGTTCTAATAATATTGCCCATGCAGATGTAGGACGAGGACAATGGGCTAAATTTAATGTAACTAATACAGTAAAAGCATGGGTAGAAGGCGCAAGACCAAACAATGGATTTAAGTTACATACAAATGGTAATGGCCAAAACCATTGGAAGAAGTTTATTGCGGCGGAAAATGGATCCAATGCACCTTATTTAGAAGTAAACTATTCGTATGCAAAACCCAATAAACCGAGAGTACAGTCGTATTCTAATGGAAGCAGTAGTAGTTCAGGTCACTTTAACCTACAGTGGGATGCAGTCCCAGGAGCAACAGGTTATAAAGTAGCAATCTTTAATGGATATGACTATGAATATATTCCTGTTGGTAATGTGACAAATTGGAGTACGAAAGATAAGAAGATATTCCCAACACCAGAAGAAATTGCACAAGGACATTTTGAATTCCATGAAGATGGAAAAGGTGGAGAAGCGCCAGTTAATCCAGGACCAATTTATAAAAATGCTCATGTAGCGGGTAGCCCGTACGGAGATTATAGTGGTGCCCGTGGATATTGGATTCGTATTGTCGCAGAGTATCCATTTGGTGATAGCCCAATTTCTGATGAAGCAATTATGTATATACCGTTAGAACAAGTCAAGAAACCGACAGGTTCGGCTTATATCAATGCAACCGACAAACAAACAGGATATGTTTCTTTAAAATGGGACGGTGTTCCTGAGGCTGCAGGTTATAAAGTATGGGTATATAACGGAAAAGATTATGAAGCGTTTGATGTAGGAAATGCGACAACATGGACGACGCAAGGACAAAATATTTGGCCAACAAAAGATGAAATTGCAAAAGGTCAATATCTTCTTCATCATGATAAAAAAGGTGTAGAGCTTGCCTTAGACCCATCTCCTGTTTATCGAAATTCCGGTGGAATTTATGGCGGATCTACAAACTATTGGTTCCGTGTAACAGCGTATAGTAAAGCTGGACATGCTGAAAGTGAGATTTCACAAGAGTTCACGCCGAGGTTCTCACAAGACTTTGGATTCTTAGGCATGTTAGATTACTGGGCATCCATTGATGTATTAAATGGGAAAGTTAATGCTACAAATGGTAACTTCCTAATGAATGAAAAGGATATTACTCTATCAGGACGTGGACCAGATGTATCTATTGAAAGAACATATAATAGCCTGAGTAAACATGTTGGTTTATTCGGTAAAGGCTGGTTTAGCAGTTTAGAAGAACGCATTTGGAAAGATGCAGAAGGAAACTTACTTCTGACTTCTGCAGATGGTGCGCAAATTACATTTACCCGAACGGGAGATGGAACGTACCAAGCACCTACGGGTGTGTACTTAGATATGAAGGAAACATCGGAAGGGTATGAAGTCAAAGATAAAGATCAAACCGTTACGTTTTATACCAAAAAAGAGAATTCTGGTCGTATGGAATATGTGAAAGATAAATATGGAAATACGACAACATATGAATATGATGGTGAATTCCGATTATCTAAAGTAAAGAATGCATCTGGGAAAGAATTGTTACTACAATATGAAGGAGCAAATAAAAAAGTCTCCAAAGTAACAGGACCAGACAATAAAGTCATAACGTATACTTACAGAGGAGATTTACTTATTTCTTCTACAACACCAGAAGGAAAAGCGTATCGATATGGATATGAAAATGACTTGCTCACTCATGTATATGATCCGAAGCATACAGATGAAAAGCCATATCAAACGATTTACACATATGAGAATAATAGATTAGTAAAAGTAACGGACCCATTAGGAAAAGCGACAACATTAGCGTATAATACAGATACGAAAGAAGTTACGTTAACGAATCCAAAAGGGCGTAAGACGATTTATACGTATAATGATGCCGGTAATCCAGTGAAAACGATTGTAGATGCTGGGCGTCTGAACTTAACAACAACGTATGAATACAGCGCAAATAATTTAGTAAAAACAACAACACCAAAAAATCAAACAGAGTCCTTTACATACGATGGGAATGGAAATGTAACATCTGCCACTGATACAATGGGAACGGAAAAGTTTGAATACAATAAAAATAATGGCGTTGTGAGTCACACTGACAACGAGGGAGATAAAACAACAGTTGCTTACAAGTCAGCCAATACAGAAGTTTCTGTAACGGACCAAGCAACGCACTCTTCTTCTGTCATATTCCATGACCAATATGGGAATCCGATAGAAACAAGTAAAGACATTGGTACAGGCGAGAATTTCATACAAAACCCAAGCTTTGAAATGAATGAAACGGAGAAATGGTCCATTTTCCGTCATAACAATGATGGAACTGGAACGAAAGATTCGCTTCCAGCACCTGGTGGTCTGGGAGGAGCTTCTTCCTTAAAGGTAACAACAAAAGCAAGTAATAACGATTGGGGTTATATCGCTGCCATTCAAGAGGTTACATTAGAACCAAATACAACATATACATTAAGCGGTATGATTAAAACGACTTTATCACAAGGTACAGGTGCTTTCTTTAATATTCAATTATTAAAAGAAGATGGCTCAGCTATTGACGGTGGTGGTTGGAATGATAATCGCTACAATAAAGTACAGGGCGAAAAAGATTGGACCAATCGTCAAGTTACCTTTAAAACAACAGAGCAAACGCGAAAAGCGAAAATCTATTTACAGGTAGAAAATGGCGGAGCTTCGACAAGTGGCACAGCTTGGTTTGATAAGTTACAGCTTGAAAAAGGAGAAACATCTTCTAGTTTTAATCCTATTACGAACAGTAGCGTTGAGAATATGATGGAAAACGGTTGTATTCCAGGATGGATTAGAGGAGATGGTACAAGTTGTAGTCCGAAAGAAACAGCGCATGAAGGATTTACGGGATCTTCCTCGATTGTATTCGAACGCAGTCAATATGGTGACTCAGATATTGGGTATGGTCAATGGGTAAATTTAAATCAGAAAACAGCAGCACCTATAACAGTAACAGGGATGTCAAAATCTGAAAATGTAGAAAATGATGCCCCCGATAAACTTTCGAAAGATTACTCTATTTGGGCAGATGTATACTATCAAGACGGTAGCGGAGAAAATTATCAAGCGAAATTCCCAAGTGGTACAAATGATTGGAATCGTAGTGCAGTATTGATTCCAGCGAAAAAACCGATTAAACACGTAGCAGTATATGTTTTATTCCGAAAGAATAATAAGGGAAAAGTTTGGTTCGATGATATACGTTTACTAGAAGGTAATGTACTCGTTAAAAATGAGTACGATCAAGATAGTAATGTAACTGCAATGTATGATGAAGAAGGAAATAAAAATACATTCACATACGATGCTTCTGGAAACAAAATTAGTGAAACAGATGAAAAAGGCAATACAAAATCATTCGATTATAACAAAGATGGGCAACTTACAAAAGTTACACTGAAAAATGGAACATCAGTTGGATACAGCTACGATCATAATGGAAATACAACAGAAAAATCTGTGATGTTTGGTGGGAAAACACAAACGTACAAATATGAATATGACGTAGATAATAAAAATACAGTATTTGTGGATGCGTTAAATCGCCGTATTGAGCATACTTATGATGAGAATGCAAACAAAACGAAAACAAAAATGCCGAATGGATCACTCTTGGAATACGTTTATGATTCAGCAGATCGTATGATCGGTGAAAAACGAAACGGAAAAGATTCCTTTACATTTGAACGTGATCAAAATGGGCAAGAAACAAAAATCAAAGACCATGTGAATGGTGTAGAAAGAGGAAAAACATACGATAATGCTGATCGCATTACCAGTATGACAGATAGTCGAGGCGGAAAAGTAGACTGGGCCTATCATGATAAAGCAAATAGTAAGACAGAAAAGTTAAAAGAACAAACGATTACACATGGTGGATATAATAGTAAGATTGCGTATGAATATAACACTGGTGATCAGAATACGAAAGTAATAGATGGTACATCGACTTACCGATTTGATTATGATGAACAAGGACATGTGCGCACATATGCAGCACCAAACAGAACAGGCTCAACATTCAACTATGATCAAATAGGTAAACTAAAAGATTTAGTGATTGGAACACCAAACCAACTGATTCTCTCTGAACGATATGAATATGATAAAACAGGCAACCGTACAAAAATTACACATGAAAGTTCTGGCGGAAAAGTAACAGAAACAAATTATGTATACGATCCAATTAATCAGTTACTAAAAGAATCATTACCAAATGGAACTGTTAAAGACTATACGTATGATGGATTTGGCAACCGTACAAGTTTGAAAGTAACAGAGGGCGGGAAAGAAACAAAAGCTGTTACCGCAACATTCAACGAAGGAAACCAGCTTGTCAAATTTGGAAACGAATCTCTTACATATGACGTAAATGGAAATCGTACATCTGACGGCAAATACACATATACATGGAATGAAGCAGACCAACTGGTTGCTGTAACGAAAAAAGGGGAAAGCAATCCTTTCGCAACATACAAATATGATGATGATAATCGCCGTATTGAAAAGAATGTTAACGGCGTAGTTACGCGTTATTTCTATGACGGTGACAGCATCAATCCGTTATATGAAACAGATGGAAGTGGAAATGTCCTTCGTCAATATGTATACTCAATAGAAGGTACTCGTCTAGCGATGAAATCACAAGGACAAACATTATTCTATCACTATAGTCCACGTGGTGATGTAGTGGCGATGACAGATAATGATGGACAAGTAGTCGCAAATTACGAGTATGATGCATGGGGTAACGTATTAAAGAGTGACACAAAAGGTATTGCAGCAGACAATTCATTTGGTTATGCAGGATACATGTATGATAAAGAAATCGGCATGTATTACCTTATAGCACGTTACTATAGTCCAGATCATGGAGTATTCTTATCCGTAGACCCAGATCCAGGTGATGAGGATGATCCTGTTACACAGAATGGATATACGTATGGTGATAATAACCCAGTAATGATGATTGACCCAGATGGACATTGGGCATTCTTAATTCCGGTAGCTGTACATGGTGGACGTTTTATTTTGCAAAGAACCGTTTCTAGGACTGCGGTACGCTATTCAGGACACTTATTCTCACAAGCTACTCGAAAACAAAGTGGAAAACTCGTTAAGAGAAGCATGAAGTCCATTAGAGATCAAGGTGTTAGACATGCTTGGAAGCAAGAAAGAAATATGATAATAAAAACAGGAAGAGGAACTCGAAATTGGAGTAACAAACGAAAAGCAGAGATTGTGAGAACTGGTAAAGCTAAAGGATTTCATGGTCATCACATTAATAGTGTAAAGTCAAATCCTTACTCGGCTGCAAACCCAAGAAACATTAAATTCCTCACACCAAAGCAGCACATTAATGCACATAGGGGAAGTTGGAGAAATCCTACAAAAGGGAAATTGATTAGAAGAAGGTAGTACAATATTAATTTTAAATGGAAAGAGGGATTTTCTTGAATTATAATAAAAAAATAAAAGAACTTTTAGATTGTGTAGATCATGCCGATGATAATGAAATTGAATGGAAATCTATGTCTATAGAATTTTTTAATAGTAGTGAAATAGAAGATGGACAAATAGGCTATCACGTTGATTTAGATGGACAAGATTTAACTAGTGGTAAAGAAGGTGACTGGAAAGAAGAGTGGATTGTAATTGGAATGGACTCTTATGTAGGAGACCCAGTTTTTGTAGATATTAACAATATAGATCTTCCTGTTTATACAGCTGAACATGGAGAGGATTTTTGGAATCCCGTACGTATAGGTGATAGTATAGACGAGATAATTCAACAATTTAAACAAAATAAAGCATAAGATAGGAGAACAAACAATGGATTCATGGGAAAAAGAAATGTTGCAGAATCATGGTTGGTATATGCATGCGGTATTGGCTGAGGATTATGATGGGATTCATGCTAATTATCACACCCATGGCTTAGCACATAAGTATAACCATCAAGATTTGCAAATAATACTAAATATTGATCCAGAAGTAGCACATGATATTTTTTATACAATTGTTGAAGAAATTAAAAGTGGGGAAAAGTTTGAGCAAGGAATAGAGTATAATAATATTATTGACGGTTATCCAATTATTATGAAATCTTTTAAAGAAATGAACCGAGAGGTCTTAAGGATTTTATTACCTGACGAAAGAGGGATTTTACCAACTCGTTTAGAGTGCAGTGACGATTATAAGATACAATTAGATAACATTGAAGATTAAAATGATAAGTAAACAATAATGACTTTATAGTCACATCCCACATGAGGGGGTGTGACTATTTATTTTATAAAATTTCCATACTGGGGGTAGTGAGACGGTTCGTGTTCTAGTCCATCAGATGATTTAGGGGGACAGAAAACATTTTAATCAAAATATACGTTAAGCCAAATGGAATATAAAGTGATCCGAATTTTCTGCTCTAAGGAATATTAGGCTTATATATTTTATTTGGTCCCTTCATATTCCTTCATTATTTTATAAAATGTGTTTTTCTTTAGCTCTAACATTTCCATAAACATAACAGCAGTAATCTCGCCATTCTTCCATTTTGAATGAGTTTCTTCTATTATATTCATTTGTTGTTTGCTTAAGGTCGAAAGGTTAACCTGAGGACGGCCTAAATGTTTTCCTTGAGACTTAGCTACCGCAATTCCTTCGGCTTGTCGCTGGTGAATTTTTTTACGCTCTTGATCCGCAACGTAGGATAGCAAAGATAAAAATTGATCTTCCATCAATCGACCCATGTCACCCATTTCACGAAACTTACGGCTATCGAATAAAGTTTCATTTTCTAAAACCACAATATCAGCTTGTAATTCTCTTGTTATGTATTTCCACTCTGAAATTACTTCATCATAATTACGTCCCATACGATCTAAAGCATCTATATAAACAATATCACCTTGACTCAATATTTTTCTTAACAATTGATATTGCGGGCGATCAAAATTTCGTCCACTTGCTTTATCGACAAAAATGCGTCGAGCTTCCACTCCTCGTTCCATCATCTTATGTAACTGACGTTGTTCATTTTGTTCTTTTGTACTTACACGTATATATCCATAAATATTTGCCACGTTTTGTATTCTCCTTACATTTGTTACCACTATTATACCATTTTCGTTTATAAAGGTGATTATTAAAAATAAACGTTTATAAAATGATTTGATCCACCTTTGTAAACTTGATATTTCAACGTTTCATAGATAGTTCTCTTTAGTTTGNATTAGTGAAAGGAATATTCCAGTTGACATTTTAGAAAATATCGAATTTCCAGTACCAAATAGTCCGTATTTAACTAAAAAATAGTCTTAGCGTACAGAAAACGCCTTAAATGTGTCCAAATTGTGACGTAACGTACAATTTTCTTTTTGTGATATGGTGAGGCCATGCCCATCAACTTAAGAATTTTCACTACCCCCAAGTACNAAAACGCCTTAAATGTGTCCAAATTGTGACGTAACGTACAATTTTCTTTTTTTGATATGGTGAGGCCTGTTTTGACATGTTTATCTTAAAAAGAAATTAAAACCCTTTATTTATAAGGGGTTTGTTACTAATTTGCTTGCTATTCCCCCATTTCGAGGGGATGGGCAAAGATACCCAATCATGCTTCTTATTCCTCCATCGCCAAATAAACAAAAAAAGATCCCGAATTAACGGGACCTTTCTTTATAGGGTATTTGACTCATTTTTATTTTAACAATATATACAAAAAATGTATACTTTGTTTTTATTCCTCGTCTTCAAAATCACGTAGGCTGTTAAGTAATTCTGTAAATGTAGAGCAAACAGGATATATTGCTTTCTCTATATCTTCTTCTTCATGATCCCAAAATACGATTGTTGGTAAATCAGGATTGTTTCGATAATCAAAACATAAGAAATTTCCAAATGAATCACTTGCAAATGGATATACTAGATCCACCAACCATTCTTTTATATTCTCGTATCTTTGGACAATTGAATATTTATCATCCATATGTAGAGTTAATAGATCATTAAATGTACTTTCATCTTGTCCTGCTATATCAAAAACTTTAGGCTGAGGATATCCTCCGTCATTTTCTTTAACACACTCAATAAAATCATTAGGTAGTTTAATGTTAAAATACTCTTCTACTTTTTTTATCTCATTATCCGTAATTTCTTTTTTACTTACACCAATCCATGTAATGTTGCTCATGGGTTAACCTCCTTATTTTTCACCTTTTTTGCCCCAAATATTATATCCACCAGTATGGCCAGTTTTCTCATGCAGGAACGCGTCTACGAGCTGCATTCTACCTGTATCCTGATGGTGATGCCATGTATACGTCTTAGGTTTTTCACCCTTCTTAAATAGTTCAATTTCCTCTGCTGTAAATTTAGCAGCTAATTTGGGATCTTTTAATATTTGTTCATATAATAACTTATTACATATTCTATCATGTGTGGGTCTTGTTTTTTTAAAATCAGCTTCTTTTAATTTAACTTCAGTAATAGCATCGAAAATAGGGAATCCATCTAGATCATATGGCACGCCTGAAACTGGATGTTTATCTCCCGCCAAATCCCCTTTTCTTAATTTAATTGTCTTTGGACCATTTTTACCTTCATAAGTATAGGTGACCGCTTTCTGTATATATTGTTGTGTGCTACCAATTCCCGCATATGAAAGGTGATTACCACCTTTAAACTCATAGTTATTTAATATATGCAATGCATTTCTGTAAGCAGGAGAATTAATTACAAGTGATTTCCCCTTGGTAATCCCTGCAATAGCAGCTACCTTCCCTACTTGTCCTGCTTTACTAAGACCCTTATCACCCAGAAGTCCGAGTCCTAACGTTGCTACACCATAAGCTACATAATGCTCTCTACTTTCCAGATCTCCATTCCAAAACTTATTCATAAATGTATCTGAGAAAGCGTTCCATGCAGCAGGAATAGTTTCCTCATAGTTTACAATCGCATCTCGCATATTCAGCCAGGTTTCTTTATCACCTAAGGATATGAGTCCTTCCCACGCATCCACTGCACCATCTACAAAACCAGTAGAAATACCAGTCCACGCAGCATTTAAATCCTTTTTATTCAGAAAGGACTCTTCTGATTTTGGAGGAAGTTTTCCACACATGGCTCCTTCTTGAATATCAGAGTCAACTAAATTCCCACCATACAACTCATCGGCTTCGCGGAATTTAACAGCTGCACGTTCTAATTCTACTGCAATTTTCTCTAATTCCTGTAGAACATTAAACATCATTGGTTTTGTATCATTAAACATATGGTAGAACCGATCACTCGTTGCTCCGCTCCATTGAGAAGCAATGTATTCTGTTTGTTTATATAAATCTTTATGTATGTACTCTAGGGTTGATCTCGCATCTCTTACGGTCTTGGCCGCATGCTCTAATTGCTCTGGCGTTACCTTAATCTGCGTACTCATTCCATCCCTTCTTTTCTCGTATATTAAGAAAATTATAACATATTGTTCATTTATGTTACTTGGGTTTTGAGTATCAACACATAAAAACTTTTGCTATAAAAAACAAAAAGGACCGCTCATTAAAGAGCAAGTCCTTGTTTATTGATATCCATTAACATCTTATTGATCTTGTCATAATCAGCTTTTGCCGGAAGCTCTGATTTCTCATAGGCTGCTGCTAATTCATTGTCGTACATTTCAACCATTTCTAAAGCTTCTTCGAAAGTGTATTTACCATTACGACAATCTAATAGAAGTTCTCGGTTAGGACGATACGTACTGTAATTACCTGTCTCCAAGATTTCTGTTGCACTTGTTAGTAATCGGATACTGTGCATAAAGAACTTTGTATCGTAGCCATGAGCACCGATTAAGTCACGTCTGCCTGTTCCGTTTGAGTTCTTATTCTTTAGCTTTTGGATTTGTGAATTTGCATATCCACCGAATCGGTACTTAATGTTTTTTGATAAGAATAAGTGACGGTTATCGATTAAGATTTGTCCGAGTGGAGTAACCTTGATGTAATCCTCCGGACGAACAAATAGGATCTCGATGTTATTAGGTACGCTTTGCATAGCATCTCTAACAAACTTGTTCACATGAATGATGTTTACATCGACATCATCCTTCGTGTTTCTGAAGTTTTTACCACCTGATGTGTTGTACTCATTAAATGAATCCAAACCTAAGTAATACTCAACTGGTGGGATGCATACACCCTTATAGTCCTTATCTGATGTATCTGTATCTGTTCCATAGGCATAACTACCTGTAGGAGACAAGAGGATTGTTCTATCTTCTAACCACGTTAAATTGGATTGCTCTAATTTTAAATCTGTCATTTTGAAGCCCCCTTCATTCTTTTAAGTAAATCTATTCTACCAGTAAGGATATTTAATCCATGATGGCTCAGATGTGGAATTACATCATGAAGAGTCATTAACATGATTTCCTCATATTTCGGATGATTAACAATTGTATCATCCATGTACGTCTTCTGTAACTCTTTTACAGCTTCCTCTTTTCTCTGTAACGAAAGAGAACCGCAGCACTGTCTGAATCCTGGGTTTCTATCACTTCCACAAACACACATACTAAGCTACCTCCTTTAAGGAATGTTGCTCCTTAATTTGTTCTGCAATAGCTGAAGCAACGGCTGCAACATGAATACATTCCATATATAAATTGTCTGCATCTGTATCTTTCACACTAGCTAATCCTAATTCACTTTGAGCGGCTTGGCATACTTCTCCAAACTCTTCTCCTAAGATAGATAGCCATGTACCAATAGGGTGTCGTTGAATACCCCACTTTTCATTTTGACGAAGACGTTCTTGATATACTTCTTCATTTACACTATCCATTAATTTTTCATTTTCAGTCACTTGAATCACCTTCCTCATAAAGAGCATCCAATAACTTACGGATCTTCTCCTCTAGCTCTTCACCTTCTTCATCAAACCACATATATCTTTTCCATTCTAATTCATCTAGGATTTCTTTCTTTGTTTGGAAAACATACTCGCCAATTACTATTGGCTCAGCATTTTTAAATACTGCAGTTACATCAAAACTAGAACCAATGTACCAATTCAATAGACTTACAACATCGTCGTTATATTCCTTTGTTCGAAAGATACTTATTGAATCATAACTTTTAAGAATAACTATGTAATAATCCATTTCCCTTCTCCCCTCTTATTACTCTTTTGGACAATTTCCGCATGTGCAGTTTCTTCTAGCATTCATGTAATTGTGCCATCGTTGCTCCGCCATTCCTGGTGGTGGTTGACCAAATAGATATTTCTTCGCTTCTACTACTAAACATTTCTTTTCAATTGGTCTTGTTTCCATATCTCTATTCCTTCTTTGTTTTGTCTATCGTAAGCACTTCATACGAAACGTCAATAGGTAAAATAAAAAGAGCCCCAAAAACAGGGCTCTCGTTCTACCAGAATATAGCGACTGCAGCAGCATCTACAAATCCCCAAAATAAGAAGAACATGATACCGATGAATTCAATAAAAGTTCGAATCCAGTTTCTATTCTCTAAATGGTAAACTGTAAATGCTAGGCTACCTACGAACCCAAAAGCTGCAACAACTAATAGGCACATGGCACTAATCAACATCATTGTGCACCTTGGTACAGGTCGATAATTTCTCCTAGCTGGCCAGAGTTATAACCAGTAGTACGCATGATTTCCTTGTCACCATCTTTTAGAATTACCACTGGAACAGAAAACAGTACGTCGTATTGAGCTGCTTTTTCAGGTTCTTCTTCTACATTAACAGATGTAAAATCTACACCCTCGTCTTTTAAAAATCTTTCAACTGTTACACAAGGGCCGCACCCATTTAAACCAAATTTAAGAATTTCCATTTTAAATACCGTCCTTTTTCTTGATGTTTTAATTAAGCTGCATATGATGGAAGGCCTTCAAACACAAAATCTTCGTCTCGTACTTCTTCAACGTTAATGGCTTTTACATATCCATTTCCTTTAACAGAGAAGAAATCATGTTGTTTCGTTTTTGTTTGTAGTCCATTTTGAACGATTGGATTTACATACTCATCATCAAAGTATTGGTCGTATCCTAAATTCATCATTGCTTTATTTGCGTTATAACGTAGGAACTTATTTACTTCTTCGATCATGTCTTTTCCAAGTGGAGCATACACATCATTCGTGTAATCTAATTCATTCGCGTATAACATTTCTAATAATTGAATTGCTTCTTTATCTACCTCTTGCTGTTCAGCTTCAGTAAGTTGGTTTTCATAAATCTCTTGAGCGAAGATACCACCTGTTACCCCGTGGATTGCCTCATCTCTTAAGATTAATGCAATGATTTCACCGGAAGCAGTTAGCTGTCCTTGTCCCGCTAAGAATAACGGATAGAAGAACCCGCTGTAGAATAAAAAGCTTTCTAAGAATACTGATGCTACTATAGCCATATATAATTCTTTTGGATCCACATCAGGTTTTAATAACTTACGATAATGACCTGTTATGATATCAGCTTTCTTTTGAAGGAATGGATTCTCTTCAACCCAGTCAAACACCGCATCTACTTCTTCATTTTCACAAAGAGTCATGAAAATATGAGAATACGATTTCGCATGGATATCCTCCATCATTGCCATGAAGTTGATAATTGCTTTCTTTTGAGGGTCTTCCATATGTAATGAGACAAGTGGCATACCCTCTCCACCCTGCTTTGTATCCAATAGCGTTAAACCGCCAAGAACTTTCTTGTATACTTCCTTCTGATCTTTCGGAAGCATATCCCAAACGTTCTTATCTTTTGATACAGGTATCTCATTTTCTAGCCAAAATTGTTGGCGCATTTGATTGTAAATGGACTCGATATACTCTGTATTGTATTTGGTCCAGTTAACAGCTTTATGTTTCTTTAAATCTACTGATCTAGTACTAATCACCACTACTACTCCTCTCTCTTATACTGCACAAGCAATACATTCTTCTATAGTTGAATTTGATGTACGTGTATAGTAAAGGCTCTTAAGCCCTTTCTTTTCTGCATAGATGTAATAACGAGCAAGATCTCTTGTCGAAGTACCATTTGTAACGTGCAGAATACATGAAATACCTTGGTCTACGTGAGGTTGGATTTCAGCAATTAAATCAATAACCTTCATTTGGTCCATCTCATAAGCAGACTTGTAAGAGAAGAATGTTTGTTTTGATAAGTAAGGCATTGGATAGTAAGTAGTCGCTTTATCAGTTGAACGAGTTTCTACTTTATCAACGATTGGCATTACGCTTGGTGTAGCGTTCTGTACATATCCTGAGCTTTGATTCGGAGCAATTGCAAGTCTGTAAGAGTGGTACAAACCATCACGTTGAACTTGCTTCATTAGACGTTCCCAATCCGCAGTTGTTGGAATTTGAATACCTTCAAATAGTTTCTTAACTTTTTCAGATTGAGGTAAGAATTCTGTTGTTAAATACTTCTCAAAATAAGTACCTTTTGCATACTCAGATTTCTCGAATCCTTCAAAAGATACTCCTCTTTCTTTAGCAATCTCTGTAGACTTTTCGATAGAGTGATAGTTCAGCATTGCAAAGAATACACGAGCAAAGTCTTTTGCATCTTCTGATTCGTATGGAATGAAGTTCTTAGCAAGGAATCCATGAAGGTTCATTGTTCCAAGACCTACTGAGTGTAATGTAGCATTCGCTTTCTTAACACCAGGAGCGTTTTCGATACAAGACTTATCTGTAACATCTGTTAACATTTCCATACCAGTATGTACAGCTTCTTTTACATCTTTGTTCTCCATTACATTTACAATGTTTAGTGAACCTAATACACAAGAAATATCATTCTTGATCCAGTCCGCGATATTGTAATCGTTAATTACGCTTGTCTCCATATACTGAAAAATCTCAGTACAAAGATTAGACATTTTAACGCCGCCTAAATCTTTTAATGGATGTTGTTCATTCGCGTTTGTTTTATTCATAAAATAAGGATAGCCAGATTCTAATTGAATCGTTGCGATCTTAACTAACATCTCACGAGCTGTAAGGTCTAACTTACGTTTACGAACCATAGGGTTTGCAACTAACTCGTCATATTTCTCATCTAAATCCATATCGTCTAGGTGAACTCCATAAGCTTTATAAACAGTAGCAGGTGCAAATAGATACATCTCTTTGTTTTGTTCAGCTAACTGGAAGAACTTTCTCGGTGTAACTAATCCAATAGATAAAGATTGAATACGTGTCTTCTCATCGGCATTTACTTTTTTTGAATCAAGGAATTCAATTAAGTCCCAATGGAAGATGTTTAAGTATGCAGCTCCGGCACCCGGTCGTTGTCCAAGTTGATTAATGTAAGAGAATGAATCCTCCATTAACTTCATTACCGGTAATACACCACTAGCAGCGTTCTCAATACCTTTAATAGCTTCAGTACGACCACGTAATTTACTTAAGTTAATCGCAATTCCTCCACCAATTTTAGATAACTGTTTTGCTACTGATAAGTTGTAGTTAATACTATTTAATGAGTCATCCATTTCTAATAGGAAGCAACTAACTAATTCCCCAGCACGAGCTTTACCAGAATTTAAATATGTTGGTGTAGCAGGTTGGTAATTTTGCTTCATGATTTGGTTCACATAACGTAGTGCTTTCTTTGTATTACCTGATGCTAAGTATAAAGCTACGATTGCAGCACGATCCTCATAATCTTCTAAGTAGATTTTCTTATCGTCTGAACGTAATGAGTAGTCCTTATAGAACTTTGTAGCAGCCATATAGGATTGGAATTCAAACTTATGAGTATAAGCAGCTTCATAAATACGTTGTACTTCTTCCTCCGTATACTCTCCAAACACATTGTAGTAATAATTGTGTTCGATTAGGTATTTGATTTTGTCTAATATCGAAGCAAATTCTAATTGCTTTGTTTTTACTTCGGCAAGGAATACCTCTAAGGCTTCTTTGTCTTTTGCAAGTTGATAGAATCCATCCTTTAAGATCCCAACTTCATTGTTTAATGCAACGTGAGACATAGTTCTTCTATCCTTTCTTTGGCTATTTGAATATCTTTTCTTGTTCCACTCAACTCAAATTGATGAATCAGCGGTACGTGATATTGCTCTGAAATAATTCTTCCTGCAGCTGCGAAGTGTTCACCCCAGTTACGGTTACCACTACTAGCAACTCCTTGTAAGAATGAGTTATTGGCTTGTAGAAATGACTGTGTAGTTTCTGGAACTTGACCAAATCCTGATGTGTAAGTAATCAATATAAAAGGCTGTTCCATAACTAAGTCGGGTGTAATTTGTACAGCTGGAATACCGAGCTTCTTAATGAATCTCTTTACGTTTCCAGTCTTGCTGTCAAATACAATCATGTTCATCACACCTTCTTTGAAACTTTTTAAAATACAACCATTTGATTTCTAAAAGTCAATTCGAGATATGGTCTATTTTTAGATTTTCATATGGGCATAGCCCCACATATAGATTTCTAAAAATCGAACATTCATTCTTGATAAAGGAAAAAATGAGATATAAAATAGAAGTGAGGTGAAAATAATGAGACTTGAACGCCAAAAGGATAGTGAGAAGCTAGAAAAACTACGTCCTTCGTTTCCTTACTATATTTCTGAATACATACAAGTGAGCTTAGATCAACTCACGCCTACAACAGTTCTCTCATATACAATAGATATCCAAGACTTTTTCGAATGGTTTTGGCATACTTTCGTACCGGAAAAACCGGGAATAAAAGAAATCTCCCTAGAAGACCTAGAGAGATTGATTGAGATTGATATATCGCATTACCGTTCACATTTAAAATATCGCGAGGATTCTCACAATATAGGTAATAGATATTACAAAACAAAAAATAAGGACACCACAATCAGCAGAAAGATTAGTGCCCTTAGAAGTTTGTTTGAATACTTAACTAAGAATACAAATCGTGAAACAGGTAGACCTTATCTTAGTAAGAATGTACTTGAGAATACAAAGGTGTTCTCTACTAAAGTTTCAGTTAGAGCTAAAGCTCAGAAACTTAAAAACAATATTATAAGACTTGAGGAACTAACTGAGTTCCAAGACTTTATCCTAGAGGGATATGGTAAAGAACAAATAAGCAACATGGAAAAAGCCTACTGGAAAATTAATCGACATAGAGATGCTGCAATCATCTCCCTTCTATTGACCAGTGGTATCCGTGTCGGTGAGTTATCTAGTCTTAGACTGAAAGATGTTATCTTTGATTCCCGCAAATTAGTCGTAGAAAGAAAACGAAGTAAAGAAGATGTTGTTTTCTTTTCTAAACAGACGTTAGAATATATAGTACAGTACCTTGAAGTTAGAGAGAGTCATTACAAAGCAGACGATAAACCGACCTCACCTTTATTTGTTACGAAATATGCGGGTAAGATAAACCCTATCAGTAAAAATACTGTTCAAAAAATGATAATGAAATATGCTAAAATCTATGGAAAGCCCGAACTGACAGCACACATACTGCGTCATAGTTTCGGGACGAATGTATTTAAAAAGACCAAGAACATTCGAGGAGTACAAGAAGCTCTTGGTCATTCATCAATTAATACGACTCAAATCTATACTCACATGTTCGAAGACGACGAACGTGAATTAATAGATGAAGTATTTGAGTAAAACAAAAAGGCCGGGGAATTAACCTCAGCCTTTTTGTTTTATTCTTTATTTTTATCTGAAGCCAAATCCCAAGTGTTTGTTCCAACATCAAGAATATGTTCTTTACTATTTTGTGCCAGGGGTGTACCAACAGGTATAATCACATAAGGATCTTCTTTTATGTAATCTTCTAAAGCTTTCTTATAAATGTCTAGATCATCTACATTTATCTCCTGTACCCCCTTGATATCAGAAGTAAATATCATCTCAGTTATCTCCTTGCTCTCATTGAGCGAAATATGTTTTACAAATTTGTTACCTACAGAAATAATAAACATGTATCCCCCTTATATTCTTAGCGAACTGGACCATAATGATCTTTGAGCGCCTTATCAAGCAATCCTTTGCAGCGTTCCAATTCTACTTTCATTTGTTGTTTGTATCTATTATACTCTTTTTTGCCTTCGTCAGTTAATTGATAAAGAATAATTTCTTGAAAATCTACTCCCTCTTCCCCTTTTATTCTTTTCTCCCGTTTTACATATCCATCCCGTGTTAATTCATGTAATGTTTTATATAGTTCTGTATGAGTTGGATGATAGCCTAAAAACTTAAACTCTTCTCTCAAGTCATTAAGATACTGTGAACCATATCCTTTATTACGATCAATTATTCTATAGATATATAACTTTAAGTATGAACGCTGTTTTAATAAGAACCCTCTATTTTGATATTCCTCCACCTATAACACCCCTTCTAAATGAAAAAACCATATTCTTATCTTTCAGTAGTTAAATTAATTATACAATTCATAGCAGATTTTGTAAGCTTATTTGCTACTGACTATGTATTTTAAATAACTATTGAATATTTGGAACATGGTTGGTGGTGAACATCTTATTCATTACCTTCTACTTTCCCTCATTTTATGACTACAGATTTCACATCTATAATCACTAACATAACAAGGACATTTAGGTTTCTTTCTTTCCCCAATTTCAGCAATTACAATGGGTACAATGGTAATAACTATAATAATAAAAAGGGTCGTCATACTATCACCTCGCTTATTAAACAGCGACTAACTTCTGTTCTCTTAATCGTTTTAAGCGTTTCTCTACGCCGTTTACTGATCTAGCCAATAATGTAGCTATTTCTTTTTGTGTCATCCCCTCTTGGTAATACATAGACCATAGCTGAGCATCCTGCTCTGGTGTCCAAGGCCTTCTACGATTAGCCCATTTATAGTAGTCAGTTTTTCTCCGTTCCTCTAACCACTCTGGTTCAGGCATTAAAGCATATTTTGGAACTTGATGCCAGTTAATTAGGTCCTTGTTTGCTTCAGCCCACTTCCAAAAATCTGTTACATCTATATAATAAAAAAGTCTTTTGCTTTTCTTTTTACCGTTTTCATCTACTTCTTTATTTTTTATCCTAAAATCTCTTTGCTTACCTGGGAGACCATGATTTGTGATAAGTCGTTTCACTGTTTTATCATCTAAACATAGGGCCTGCGCCATTTCATGCATAGTATAAAGACCGCTTGCAACTTTTGTATTTGCAATCCCTAATGATTCAGCTTTTTTCAGAACGGCTTTAGGAGTTTTGCCTAACTTTTTGGCAATCCTATCAAAATCCCAGACACCTATATTGGATTCTAAATAATCGACTTCCTCTTCAGTCCATCCACCTTTATATTGATTAGCCATAAAGCAGACTCACCTTTCTCGTTGATTTTTCTCATGATGTATAGTAATTCTGAAATAACATAAGCTATTCAGAAAAAAATTCAAGATGTAAATTTTAACAATAAAAAAGAGAGCCGAAGCCCTCCCTTTTTAACTAGTTTTCATTAATTCATGAATACTTACTAGTCCATTACCGAACATGTCATCAGTACCCTTTTGTCCAAGATCGACCGAATGTTCACGAATTAATTGCATGATTTGATCAGGAGTTAACTTCTTACCAATGTCTCGATAGCGAGCTAGAATAAGAGCAATTACACCCGCAACCATTGGAGTAGCCATAGACGTACCAGATAGTTTCGCATAACGACCTACAGGATATGTACTATAAATGTCTACACCTGGAGCAGCTATATCTGTCTCACTACCGAAGTTAGAGAAGTTAGCTCTATCAAGATTTTGATTAATTGCACCAACTGCAATTACTTCATCGTATGATGCTGGCCATCCAACATGAGTATTCTCATTACCAGTAGCAGCAACAATAATAATGCCTGCTTCATGAGCACGTTTAATAGCATTGTGCAGAACAGGACCAGGATCAGCTGAAGAACCTAGACTCATAGAAATGATATCTACTTGTTCAGAGATAGCCCAATCAATTCCTTTTACAATTGCTTCAACCGAACCAGAGCCATCGTCTACTAATACTTTTGCAATGTATAGTTCAGCTTTAGGAGCAACTCCAACAATACCGATTGAGTTATCGCAACCAGCAATAATACCTGCACAGTGCGTACCGTGTCCCTGTCTATCCATTATGTCAGTAAAGTTAGACGTAGTAAAGTTCATTCCTTTTTTGTAATTGGAAGCAAGATCCGGATGAGTAGCATCAATACCCGTATCTAATACAGCAACCTTAATACCCTCTCCTTTTGTGATTGACCACATTTCGGGAGCCTGAACAACATTAACACCCCAGTCAACTACTTGAATAGGTGACGCTGATTGAATCTCAATTACATTTGATTGGATTTTAAATTCCATTGGAAGACCTCCTATAATCATAATCGATACTAAAAGTAACCATTTGATTTAGAAGGCTCAATGAAAAAATATATTATCTCCCAACCACTTCACTACAAAATAAAAAGACGAGAACAAAGTCCCGTCTTTCTTTTCTTATTTGAAGATAGCGAAAACAATATCGAAGATTCCTTCAACAATAGCCCCTAAGAATTCAAAAAATACGGACCATCTTTTTGTTCTACGTCTAGACATTACGCGAATAATCCTACCACTGTTGCAGTTAAGATAGAAGCCATCGTAGCTACGAATAACATCTTAAATCCAAACTTAGCAACAGTACCTGCTTTTGCTCCATTGATAGCCTGCATAGAACCGCCAATGATACCAATTGAAGAGAAGTTAGCGAATGATACTAGGAAAGTAGAAACAATAGCAACTGTCTTATCAGATAGGTCAGCAATCATAGGTTTGAATTGAAGCATTGCTACGAATTCATTTGTTGCTAACTTAGTTCCCATAATAGAACCTGCAGTTACAATTTCACTTGATGGAACACCCATAACAAATGCAATAGGTGCAAATACATAACCAAGAATTGTAGTAAGATCCACTCCGAAGATACCAGCGAATGCAGCGTTGATTAATGCGATTAAGGCAATGTATGCAACTAACATAGCAGCTACGATTAGAGCAACCTTACCGCCATCAAGAGCACCTACTGAAATAGCTTCAAAGATTGATTTTGTTTGAGATACATCTTTGATATTAATCTCTTCATCTTCTTCTTTCTTAATCGGTGCAACAATTGTAGCAATGATTAGAGAAGATAAAGCATTTAAGATCATAGCAACTAAAACATATTTTGCTGGAATCATAGTCATGTATGCTCCCATAATAGCAGCAGATACAGAGGCCATTGCTGACGTACAAATGATGAATAATTTGTTGTCATTCATTTTATCTAGATGTGTTTTAACCGCTAATAATGATTCTGATTGACCGAAGAAAATCGAATTCACAGAGTTAAATGTGACAACTTTTGATAATCCAGTAACTTTAGAAAGTGCTCCACCAATACATTTAATTGCTAAAGGTAACACTTTGATATGAGTTAAGATTGATAATAAAGTTGAAGTAAAGATAATAATCATAAGAACGTTAATGAAGAATACTGTTACGCCCTCTGGAACTAGTCCACCTACGACGAAGTTAACACCTTCAACTCCATATGATAATACTTTATTTACGCCGTTAGAAACAGCTTCTACTACTTTTAAACCTGCAGTAGTTTTGAACATAACTAGTGTTACAATTACTTGCAGTACAAGTAAAACTAGAATTGCTCTGAAATTGATGTTCTTCTTGTCGTTTGACATTAAGAAGGCAACACCAAATGTAAGAATAATACCTAAAAGACCTATTAAAATACCTGTCATTGTAAAACTCCTTCTTGTTTGTTTTTTATTCGAAACAAAACATAAGCAGTTGACCTATTAAAAGTCAACTGCTTGAATGGACGTTTCATCTAGCCTTCATATAGCTATACCGTTTCACTTTTTTTAACGGCATTACTTGTTCACAAGTAAGGTATTCATGAGGGAAAATATCTCCACCTTGATTTGGGAATAGGTCAATCCCTGCTTCTTTTAAGATTTCATCTACTAGTTCTGTACAAACAAATTTGTTCTTTCTATCAAACTTGTCTATCAGTTTACTATTAGGAAATTTTGATTTCAAATATAGAGAAATTAATCGAAGCCAATCATAGCGAAAACCTTTTCTTTGATATGTAACTGCTGTAGAAATAATAGCATCTCGTTGTTCTTTCGTTAATTCTTCCTTATTTCTTAGCACTACACATTCTAGATCACTAGTAGAATATTTCTCTCTTACGATAGTGGATTTTGTATTCCAATCTATCTCTATGATATACCCTCCACCAACATACAAAGCTACATGAGTCCATTTAGAACCTGATACCTTTTGAATAATCTTTGAGATAAAAGACTTTCCACTTACAACAATAATATCTCCAACAACCATATTGCTAACCACCTTTCCAGTTTAAATAAAAAAGAGGGGCCTCTAATTAGAGACCCCCAAGAAGAGAGAGAAGTAAGAAGGAGAAAATAACATAACAAACACATAAGAGGATACATATCGTATGATGAACGCTACATTATATATATAAGCTGTTGCTATATATCTCTCAACCTTCTAAGCTACTATCTCTCGACTGGATAACGATGGTTTTATTTTAGTCTATTGTCTATCTCTACTAAAGTCTCAGTAATGTTATCGTAAATACGAACCGAAGCCATGTGGTCATACGGTGTATCGCTTTTAGTGATAATCATCACAGGAGCCTTACCAGGATAAACACTTTCCACAAGTGAATTAAACGGAAACACCTGTAGTGATGTTCCAAGTACAATCACTAAGTCAGTCTTTTTCATTTGTTCATTTGCTTGATGCCATGCGAGCGGAGGAAGTGTTTCGCCAAACAATACAACTTCTGGACGAACAACCCCTGTACATTCCCACTCTAAACCACAATTATCCTTATCTTCTTTTGTATACATCGAGTTGTCGTATTCCTTTGAACAAGTATCACAAACAAGATTCCGAAGGTGGCCATGCATTTCAATTACATTTTTACTACCTGCATCTTTATGGTAGCTGTCAATGTTCTGAGTAATAACAGACTTAACCTTCCCCTGCTCTTCCCATTTTGCTAGTATTTCATGTGCTTTATTGGGTTTGCAATTAGAAATATCATTCATACGATCTGCAAAGAATTTGACGAACTCAGGTTTGCCAACAGCTGAGAAATGAGATATTTCTTCTGGTTTCTTTCCATCCCATAACCCACCATTAGACCTATAATCAGGAAGGCCGCTATCCGTTGAGATACCAGCCCCTGTTAATACGACAATATGATTCGACTTCTTAATAAGTTCTGCTGCTCTATCTAACACGATAACAACCTGCCTTTTATTAATTAGCTACTTTAAGTAACTGCTCTTTCCAAGAGTTTGTAGTAACACCTGTTGAAGAAACACCAATAGCATCTTCAATTTTCATTAAACTGATTTCTGAACCAAATTCAAAACCAGCTGATTTTGGATGACCACCACCACCAGGAGCGATAGCTTCAGCGATATCTCCAAGATGGATATTGTCATGAATTGTACGCAAGCTAGCCTTACCGATATTTAAATCAAGAATAGCAATAAATAAAAGATGCGGATTTTCTTGGCTTAAAACATTTCCTAATGTTGAATGATATTGGTCACCGAATACTACGCCAACTTCCATGTTTTCACCATTTACGTTCCATGTACGAACACTCATTGTCTTAGAACGAGATTCAATATACTTCGCCTCTTTTTTGTTTTCAACATCAACAAAGAGTTTTTCGGTTTCGTTAAATGTGTATTTAACCGCCTCTGGATCATTTACATGTTCAGCAATTTTTGCAAATTGCATATGCATGAATTTACTTGGACCAAATGTATAAAGAAGAGAGTTTAACTCTTTTGCTTCTACATTGCCATTAGTATTCCAATCCCATGTATCATAAGCACGAACTTGTTCAACAAAGCTTGCGAAATATGGGGATTCCACAACATCAGTACTGAATAGTTCATTATCTTTTAAATAGATATAAAGTAGTTCAGTTCCACAAGTTTTTCGTCCATTAAATTCACTCTCAATAAAAGCCCACTCAGGATACTTTTTGCTAATCCAGTTAGCTTTCTCATGGTGGTCAAGAAGAACAATAGCAAGACCACGTTCAAATAAATTGTTTAAGCGGTCTACTAGTTCTTCTGATTTTGGAGTGATATCTGTAATTAAGATTGCATGCCCATCTAGAGCTTTAGCTTCCTCAAAGAAAGCAACCAGGTCTTCTAGCTTTTTCTCGAAGTTAGAATACCCACAATGGATAAACTCGGCTGTGTTTAGCTTAGAGACCTTTGATACGACTTGTGGAGCGTATCCATCCATATCATTATGTGACAAATGATGAACCACTTTATCGGTTAATGATGGTAAGTTAGCAAACATCCTCATACCTCCCGTGTAATTACGCTTCTGCGCGTTTATTCTTTTTGATAGCATGTACAACAAATGTCATACCAAAAGTAATGATTAATACTCCAAAGAACATCCAATGTGGAATATGGATTTCTTGCATTTGGTAAGCACTGTCAGTGAATGAAACAACAAAGTTAACCATGTAATGAACAGTACCTAATAACATCTTCACACCGATAATTGCAATAAGAACGAATGCTGTGTGTTCCATTTCTGGTACACGGTTGATTAACTTAATGAATACTCCTGCAACCGAACGCATCATAATGATTCCAAGAACTCCACCTAAAGCTAATACCCAAAACTTGTCGCTTAATGCTAATGCTGCTGTAATGCTGTCAATTGAGAATGCTAAATCCATAAATTCGATTGATACAACGATTGCCCAAAACTGTGATAAACGAACACCGAACTTACCTAAGATCTTGTGGAAAATTGTATTTTCATATTTATCTACATTCATTTCTTCTTCGCCTTGAGACTTGAAGTGGCTGATAGCTAAGTGTAATAAGTAAGCTGCACCTAAAACTTTAATAATCCAGAACTTAAGAATAATTGTTCCTAATAAAATAAAGATGGCACGAAATGCAACTGCCCCGACCATACCGTAGTACAATGCCTTCTTCTGCTTTACAGGGTCTTTGATTTTGCTTGCCATCATAGATAATACAAGTGCGTTATCTGCACTTAATAACCCTTCCATAAGTACCAAAATAAAAACGATATATAAATTTTCCAATTTAATTCCCTCTTCCAATGTTGTTTTTATGTAATAAATTAACGACGGTTCATAATTGCACGTTTAATATCTTCACCTGCGTAATCCCAAATGAAACATCCTGCAACTGCACCTAATAAGAAAATGAATAAACTCATTTTTTGTTTCCTCCTAAGAGTAGAATTGTAATAATAAATCCAAAAATGCCAAATAAAATATGCTGCCCAAAGGACAACATCATTGCACCGACCTTAGTGTAAGGGTGGAATAACAACTCCACCCTTACTAGGACTTTGCAAATAAAGAACATGACAACTTCTACCACTAATAGTAGAGTCATAAATTTAAAGTTATCTGCGATCTTCTTTGCTTTTTCTCTCATTCAATTAACCTACTTGTAATCCGTACTCAACGATAAATGCTTCAACGCCTTTATTGTAGCCTTTACCTTCAGCACCAAATCTCCAGTCACCATCTTTTAGGTAAAGCTTGAACAGAAGAATTGCTGTTTCAGTTGAGTAGTTTTCTTCTAAATCGTACTCGTACATTGGCTCGTTAGTTTCGTCATTAACAAGAACTACTTTCGCGTTACGAACGTCACCGAAGCGTACACCATCATTTGTGCTAGCAATGAAATGCATCTCAGTGATATGAGCTGGAACACGTGTGAAGTCAACAGAGATTACTTCATCAGCACCGTCTTTGCTTCCTGACATTTCATCACCACTATGAACGATTGCTCCACTTGGGTGGATAGCTAAGTTGTTTCCATTGTCGTCATAACCGAATGCCACAATGAAGTCACGATCTTCACGACATTTACCATTAGATTGAAGAGCTACTGCAAAGATATCTAAATCGTGTTTACCACCTGTATCGAATCGGTTTTCATCCCAAGAGATCTCAGCACGAAGTTTCTTCAGTCCCGGTTGTTCCTTACGTAAATTGATTCGTTGTCCGCCTACTACTTTTTGTAAATTAACTGCCATGATTAATTTCCTCCTGTTGTATGTTAGTTTTTTTGTTTGAGTTTGTTTTGATTAACCAATAATTGCTCTTTCAATTACATCAATAGAACCAGATTGAACACCTTGTCCTAAAGCTTTGAACTTCCAATCACCGCTATGCTTGTAAAGCTTACCAAGAACTACTCCACGCATTCCCTTGAATTCATCTAATTCGTAGCGTACTAACTCGTCGTTGTTTTCAGAATTCAAAAGACGTACATATGAACCTCTTAATCGTCGGTCATTAAAATCGTTAGCTCCTGAGAAGATGTTTGCAATAACATAAATCTCTTTAACAGCCGGATTAAGCTTTTGAAGATCTACATAGATTTCCTCATTATCTACTTCACCGAACTGATTGTTACCGCTGCGGTCATCACCTGCATGATAAACACCTTGAGCACTACGCATTGCATAGTAAACACGGTCTACCTTACGACCATTTCCATCTAGTAAAATAACTGCAGAGTCAACATCGACTGCTCCACCTGACATAAATGACTCACTAGAACTAGAACGACGACCGCCACCGAAGATTGCAGATAAAAGACTTACTTTTTCCTTTTTCTCTTCTTTCTTCTCAGTTAGTGCTCCCCATCGTAAACCTAACGTTACTTTACGTAGACCTGAATTTTCTTTTGCTAATACAACTGTTTGACCAGCTTTAATAAGATTGATAGCCATATCTATTCCCCCTAATTACTTCTTTTTAATGAATCTGTTGCGATATTCAATAGCAAACATAGGAACGATGAAAATCGCCATAACCATAAAAACAATATCTATCCAAATGTTTGTATGTGGCCCCATGATTACACGGCGAGCAGAATCAAAAAATATATACAACCAGCCCACGATGACAAAAACATTCATTACTTTAACGAACGTAATATTTTTAAAGAAATTCATGCGAATCTTCCTTTCTTTAATTCTCTGTATCTCTTTCGATAATCATCAAGTTCTTTTCGAGTAGTACTTAACTGTTTTCTTAATGAAGATACAATTGCAGGACTTGCGCTTTGGAAAAGCTTGTCCGACTCTCTTGATAATGATCGAATCAATGAATCTTTTAATACTTTCTCTTCCACTAATAGCTTTTGCTTTTTGGCTTTCTTAACACACATTCCGTTAACATAAACACCTACATGAGATGGGATTTCATCTTTAACCTTCTCAAATAATTCTTTAGGCATTACAAAGTAATTAAAATGTCCGCAAAAAGTTTTCTTTGCTTTACTTCTAAAATCAGCAAGTGAAACTTTAATTTCATAGCATCGCCAAATACCCTTAGTGTCGTAAGTCATATAATCGACTCGTTCATTTCCATTAAATCCAATAGTGACTTCAAAACAACCAAAGACACCCATCTTTTTTGTAGCAAAGTATATCTGTCTTTCTAATTGAGTTGTTAATGCTGTTTTAGCTATTTAGATCAACCCCTAATGTATTTCCATTAACAATAAACAAGTCTGCTATTTCAAGTAGGATAATTCATGTCTAAGCAGCTGAGCAGTTGTTTGGATTGTTGCGACGGAATTCTTCATGTTCCCTATTTCTTTCCTCGCTCTTCTTTCTAAGATTTTCTTTTTCTTCTTCCAGAGCAGCTTCTGTTTTTTGAGCCATTTCATCACTTAATGCTTTGAATAGAAGGTATCCGGCCTTCATATGTAAGTCCCAGTACTGACCAAGTACAGATCTATCTTCTTGAGATACTCGTTTACTAACAGTATCTTCTATAGTGAGCTTTCCATCTTTTTTGTATATAAAAAGCTCATACATAGGTGATTTATTGTCATTTGCAAAAGCTCTGCCAAGAAACACTACATCGCTATGATAAGATAGTGCAGTTTCAACTTCTGAATAAGAAAACTCTCTTGTTTTACTCTTTCGTTTCCTTACCACTCGTTGCGAATTTAAACTTACTAAATCTGTTTTTAGGCTGTCTAATTGTAAAGTTAAACTTGTTACTTTTTGATTTAATTTGGATACTTCTTTATCTTTTTCTTTTAACTGGTTTTTGTATTTGTCAGCAACTTGTTTCAGTGCATCTATTTCGCCTTTTGGATTGTACTCCATTTGCTCAAGACTTTCCCAACAAAAACTACTCTCATCAATTTCAATTGACATGATAGATGAATACTTCTTGCTTGAGTTGTATACTGGTTTCCATTTATTAATGAAGTACAGTTCTAATACACTCATATCTGACTCACTATCTAATTCGATACATTCTACTAAAGATACTTGCTCATAACATTCCTCCGGCAAATGACCGTTCTTTCCGAAATGTTGTCGCATCCTATTTTTTATGTTGTTGGTTTTGCCGACGTATATGATTTGGTTCTCAACGTCAAGAAACCTATAAACGTAAAAATCCATCAGTAAAACCTCTTTCTATGTTGCTAATAAATAAAGACCGAATCCTAGTCAGGAATTCAGTCTTTAAAATAGAACCATTTGTTTTCAATTTGTCAATAGGTCAAAAATTAAGCTGCTTGAAGTCGCGCACGAATTTCGCTTAATGATTCATCACGCATAAGCTTTCCATCGACAAATACATCTTGTAATAAATCTACATCTTTAAGCGCATTTGCTTGTTCTTTATTTAAACCATCCATGCCAATGATGCCAAAGTCATCATCTTCTGTTACTACTACGCGGCCACGTTGAGATTTCTTAGTTCCATCATCTGTTTTTGGATCCTTGAACAATAAACGTTCTTCTCCATTTACTACAGCATATGTAGCTTTCATAGCAAACCCTAGAGAATCGCGAGTCTGATATTGGAAAGTATAAGATCCCACGCCGAAAACAACGTTTGTTGAAGCAAAGCCTTTTTCTTCTAACTTCTCAACAATAGCTTTTGCACGCTCAAGAGTAATAGAGTCACCATAGATTGCACCAATATGAGTATCTAATAGTTTATAACCCTTCTCAGTAATTGTTCCACCAAAGATATCCCATAAAGCCTCAATTAGTCCTTTACGTTCAAGTTCTGTTTTTGCTTCTGGGTTACCAGTAAGAATAAGAACAGGGTCTCCACTATCAGGACGAATAACCATACGACCATCACGTTCCATGATTTCCTTCTTAAGACGAGGAAGAATTTCTCCTACTACTGCCCAGAAATCATACGTGTCTGAAACTACACTGAAGAAGCCTTTAGGATATACCTCAGTTATAAGACGCTTGTACATTTCGAATTCATCACGGCTATCTGCATCTGTGTTTGCTGACATAACTGAATGTTCAGTAGCTGGTATTGATGTTCCTACTAATTCCTTTTCAATGTTCGCATTGTAATAATGCTCAAGATAAGCAATAGCTGGAACCGTATCTGTTCCTACGAATGATAATAAGTGTCCTGCTCCACTCGCCATAGCAGACTCTAAGCTGCTCATTCCGCGCATAGAGAAATCGTGTGCTTGAAACGGTACATCGTTTGCATGACCTACTGTTTTCATAGCCATATCAATTAGTAACTTTCGGTACTGATAAGAAACAGTTGCACTTGTCATTGGTAACCAAATTTCATTCGACATGATTGTTTCAAGATAATTAGTAATCCAGAAAGTAGATACAAGATCTGGTCGTGTGTTCTCAACAGTTAAAACTGGCACCTTAATTGGAGCTAGAGTTCCTTCTGGTAGTGCTTTTACTTGTAACGGCATATAGCCTAACTTGTGAAGTTCAATGATGTGTGCAGCTTTTGGCTCTTCAATAAATAAAGTGTGTTTCATGTAACGAACATATTCTGCTACTACATCTTCAAGTGGTCGGCTAAAGAAATGCTCATCGAAGTAATCGACTAGATATTTCTTAACAAAAGATTGAATACCGAACACTACTACTTTGTCTGCATATGGCATGTAGCGATTGCTACGTGGAGTAAACGTAGAGTAAATTACTTCCGTACCTTCTGGGTATTGATCAATATGAGACGTTTTGTAATAGTCACAAAGTAACATTGGTAGACAAACCGGTTTCGCTTTAAATGATGTTAAATGTTTATCGTAAGTCATAATAAAATCCTCCTGGTGTAAGTTATTTAAGCAGCTTCTACTGCTCCCTCTTGTCGTTCTTCTTCATCTGAATCTAACCACTTACAGGCTTCTTCCACATTTTCAAATTCTTTTATACGGTTGTTTTTAATGTCATCAGAAGCTTCTTTTTCTCCTTCATCTTCATCTTCTTCTTCTCCGCTCCACATTGGGTAGATAATTTCTACCTTCTCGTGAGTTGATTCATCAATGATTGAATCGGAAGTGTAAACCTTTGTGATTAATTCTGATTCAGGAATCTTTCCTTTAAAGATGTTGTCTTCACAATGAGTAACAGCAAGGAAGATATCTCCTGCTCCTAGTTCTTTTAAAGCTTCCGCGCTCATCATGAACGTTCCACCAAACGAACTTAGGTCATCAAGAATTACAACTTTGTGACCTGGTTTGATGTCACCAATAATTTTTATGCTTTCGATTTTCCCTGTTTCAACGTTACGTTTCTTAAGCCCTACTAATTCATTAGTAATGCCTAGATTACTATAACGTTTTTGAGCACCAGCATCCGGGAATAGTACATAATCTTTTTCTTTATCAAACTTAATTTCTTCTGAAACAAGTCCAAATAAATGAGGACCATCTTCAACCGGAATACAGTTATTTAATAAAGCAACAGCGACGTCTGAATGAGATTCGTGGACGTAGATTTGACTAAAATTAAGTGAATTAATAAAGTCGCATACATATTTCAAGGTAAAAACATCGCTGCCCATACGTCGATCCATACGGCTATATGGCATATAGGTAATATCTAAAATCGTACCTTTGCTTGAAGACTCATCTAAGAATCGTTTAAGTATCATCAATTTAAAGAAGTCATCATCTGATTCATATTTGAACATGATGTAATTCTCAGTGAAAAAAGATAAGGCTTTTGTAATTTGTTCCCCATCTAATTTCGTTTCCTTATTCGGGAACTTCTTAAATTCAATTAATTGACCATTGAGTTTAATCATTGTTTTTCTCCTTTGTATAAAGCCCAGCTAAATAGCCAGGCCTCCCTTTTTGTTTTATGCAAAGTGCTTCTTGATTACTTCTTGTGCAAATGAACCATCGACTTTACCTTTGTTATCCTTCATAAGGATTCCAGTCACTTTACCAATGTGGCCACCTTTTTGAACACCTTTAGATGTTAGGAAAGAAACGATTTCTTCTTCCGTCATCATCTTTGGTAAGTAAGTTTCGATAATAACAATCTTTGCTTTTTCTGATTCAACAATATCCTCACGGTTTGCTTTCACAGCTTCAGCAAGAGCTTGTTTTGTTTGTTTAAGTTCACGTTGAACTACTGCTACTTCTTCTGCTTCAGTAAGTGGAGCACGCTTTTCTTTCTCTGCAGCAGCTAAACCTGCGCGAATTAAAGTGATGATGTTTTTCTTCATCACATATTTGTTTCGCATTGCATCTTTTAATTCATCCATTAAACGCTTATTTAAAGTTGTCATTGTATTTCCTCCTAGTTTTTATTAATAGCCTTGGGTTACATAATCTAAGTTAACCTCGGCTGTAAAGTCATCAAGTGTTTTGATACGCACTTCTGGTCCATTGAATCCATAAGAATCTTCCCAGTAATGTGCATATGTATCTCCTCGGTGTATTAACACTACTCGTCCCTTGGCAAAGGTTCCATTTTTCTTTCTTGGAATCTTGTCAAAGAAATCTTTCCAATCCCAAGGCATATATCTTAGGATGGCACGGAAACGATCTTCATCTTCTTGTCGTTCCTCTGCAGTCCATTTTTGATTAGTCCAAGGATCTTTGCTTACACAGTTAATCCCATATTCATCGTCATCAGGGTCTACATTGAATAATGGAGTTAACCTTTCAGTTAGGCGGTCGATATTACCATACAGGGTAAACTCACGCCCTTTTTCATCCTGCTCTCTATACAAAATGTTTTCCATAGTTACTCACTACTCCCTATTTCATTTTTCTCCCCAAAAGCTAACGGAAGAAGGAACATGATAATCGCTGCAGTAATACGAATAAATACATCGTAAGTGTCTATCTCTTCTAATTTGTAGGAATAGGCAGTAGCAATCACTCCGCCTATCGCCCATCCGAAAAAGAAATACCTCAATGTCCATAAAGGCTTCTTACAGCAATCAAGAGTTTCTCTTACTTCCCTTTTAATTGATTCAATTAATTTCTTCATGTCTTGATTCTTCCTCTCTATCCATTCACCATCTGAGCATAACGTTGAGCCCCTGCTTCGGGAACTTCCCTTGAGTAAGCCATTTCAGGTATGAATTCGAAGAACAGTCTCCCTTTGAAACTACTAAACTTATTTTTACCAATATGAACTTCATAAACTGGTTGTTTATTAGGGTTGTCGGGCCTCATCCAATGAACCGTTGATTGTTGACCGCGAAGGGAAACCTCGTTGTAGCAAAGCATTACAGCTTTTGCTTCATATAGAATCTTTACTGAATCACGTAAGTCATCAGGCGTTGGTCTTCTGTTACCATTTAGCTTTCTAAACTCTGCTGTACATACAATAGGACAGTCATATTTAGTAGCAATCTTCGTTAGTAAATCGGCAATATGGTCATATTTTTCTCCACCAGATTTAGCACGAAGTTTTTCATCACCAATCGTAATATCATGGAAGTTATCTATGAAGACAACTAATTGGTAGGTCGGATCTACTTTCTGTAGCTCGACATGATACGCTTCCATTGTTTCCTGAATGTATTCAATATCAGAGCCATTGTTTACGTCTTGCATGTTAATATAATCTGCAGACTGTTTTAAGGCGATTACACCTTGAGCACGTTTTGTCATGTAGGTAGCATTGTCTTGATACTTTTTAGGGAATCGAACAACGTTAATTGGAATACGTTGATCAATAGCAACTAAACGAGGTAATAACTCATTGTTGTTATCATCTAAAGAGAAATATAAGACGAACGCTTTTCTTGGTCTTTCTTTCGTGACTACTTGGTTTGACTGTGAAATCTGCCATGCTAATTGAAGCATGAATGATGATTTACCAATGTTGGATTGACCACCTATTAAATGAACTCCGGTATTCAATCCTTCAAAGGCTTTATTTAAACTATCAAATCCCCAGTCTAATCCACCCATCTCACCACGATTCCAGGAGTATTCCTCTACTGCATCAATCGTATTAAGCATCTTAGTTCGGAAGAACGGAACTACATCGCCCGCTACTTCTCGAACAAGATCTGGTGTGATTTCATTTGGATTCATTTCAAAACCTGGTGGGGTTGCTACTGTATTAAAAGGAACAACATTTTCTTTCGGCTTGTCTGCTTCTCCTGTATCTTCTGCTGTTGGCCAAAATAGTTCTTGTCCCGAAGTAGAAAACGGACTTGAAGCAACTTCTGGGTTTTCTGTTATTGGTTGGGCAAACATTGATTACAACTCCTTAGTCATGATGGTTAATTACTCTTGTAGAATTTACAGTCTTCTCTGCATGTAGCAGGACAAGACGCATAGGTTTTAATCGTGTTACAACCATAAACATAATGACCTTTGAAATTGGATCGAAACAGTGTTTGCAGTTCTCTTTCTGGCAAGCTGCCATTATTCCATTCGATTAACATATCCCACGCTTCTTGTTCGGAACGTCCTCTTTGTCTCCAAAATGCAACAAGCATACATGCTATGTGGTTTCTAGCACCTTTAACAGGACCGTTATCAATCATCTCTTCATAACAAGGCGGATCAAAATCGATTGTTTGTGCTTCACCCGATTTGCTAAATGTTTTCTTAAATCGCTGAACAAACTTGTGCTCAACTTCTTTAAAGTAACGAGCAGCCTCTTGAATAACTCTTGGCTTGTCGTACTTAATCCAAGAACCATAGTTTGGATTTTTACTTATTTGCTGAATATTTACTTCAGATAGAGCCAACAAATTCTTTAATTCCATTGGTACTTTATAAGAACCAGTAGAAGGATGCTGACTTCCTCTTAACCTAAACAAACGACGACGCTCATACACTTTCATATCCAGTGTTTGATTTGGTGCAAATGGCATTAATTCTTCTGCCATAATTCGATACATACGGTCTAAATGAGGATGCCATTCAACACCAAAACACTGGTATGGCACAGTAACATGAATCCCCTTCTTGCCGCTAAAGAAAACCTTAATCATATTTGCAGGGATTCTATAGTTAGGACTAATCGTAAGATGTTGAATGATACGAAGTGCATCTTCTTGTGCTTTCTTAATATCATCTTCATCATCAAAGTCTAAATAAAAATCTCCTCGCAAATCAGCCGTATAAGGATCGCTAGTGCTATATTGAAAAGCTGTTGCATACAAGCCCCATCCAGGATTCTTTTGTATATAATCAAAACAATGCTGATGGAAGTTCATCCAGTTCACTTCACGATACTCGTTACGGATAAACATATTGCCTTCCTTTGTTGGCTTATTACGACCAAATTCCACATAGAATGGTTTTGGTTGTACCATTGATTCAGGCATAGTCGGTGTCTTAACCTCTGCCGCTGCAGGGTGGTTAGCTAATTGCCCTTGGTAGAACACGGTCTAAACCCTCCTCATAACAAGTATTTTTTCTAGCTTCATGCACTAATAACGCTTCTGCTTCAAAGTGTTGAATATCAAGCGGAGATTTAGGCATTGGTTTTCCGTTATCTAAAGAACATGTAAATGCTTCATCTATTAAATAGAAGATAAAATCTACATCCCAAAAACGGAGCATATGATCAAAAGCACCTATGTCCCTTGACAATGTAGCTTCTGGAGTTGGTGCATTCGTTTTTGAATAAAAATATTCAACAAGATCTTTTTTCGTAATCTTATCTACTATCTCTAAATAAAACGGTTCATCATCATAAGAAGCTTCAATTGTTCCATCATCCGAAATCTTTAACATCGGAGGAGGTGGAGTTAATTGTAGTCTTGGGTGGAAATAAAATTGCCCCGGCACTAATAAGTTGTCAGGGTCCCTATATGGTTTCCTTACATATTGGATATTGTGAGCATCCAAGATACTATTTGGTTTATAGAAAAGACCTTTTTGAGGATTATCCTTTTCCTTATCAAATAGTTCATGGAATTGTTTAGCTGTAACAGATCCCCCTGCTAAGATTTCTCCAATATCATTAATAACTTCTTTTTTATAATTAGAGTCACAGTTGATTTTTCCGTGAGCATCTTTTTCAAACTCTTTAATTTCATCCATAAACCTTGAGGCAAGGACAATCATTTGATTATTCAAGTTGGTCTCCCCTTTCGTTTCTCTCACAGGAGCGTTTGTAACATAACCCCTTTTAGAAGAAAGTCAAGATAATAAAAAACAAGCGGACAATTACCCGCTTGCTGTTTCGTAAATATAGAATTATTCAGACTCAACTTCTTCTTGAATCTTTTCTTCCAATACTATCTCCTCTACCTTTTCTTCTGCTGGTTCTTTAACAACTGGTACTAAGGCAGTATTCGTTAAGATAGCTTTATACATTTCTAATTCTTCTTCATCGATATTGCGAAGTAAGTAATCAAAAACATATTCCTCTAGCTTTTTACCTTCTAACTTATCAGCAGCTTTAACAAAGCCAACATAATTGCTTAAACGTTTTTGACTATCGTTCTTAGCAACTGCTGCAGATAAAGTTAACTTAGGAAGATACAATGTTTTATTCTTTAAAAGAACTAACAATTTATCCGCAATCTCGTTGTCTTGGTTTGTTCCAAGAACAGTCGCTTTTGCTTTTTTTGTAGTCGCACTAGCTAAGTTTTTGAATAGCTCAATCGCTTCATCAATCTTCTTCATGTAATCCATTTTTAGCACCACCTTTCCGCAATAACTCATTACAACCTTTCCACAATTAAAAAATCAATCCTAATCATGAACAACAGTTAGGAATTGCCTAAACAAGAGTTTGACAATACCTACCACTAAAGGTTGTTGTATATCTGTAAGAGAGGTGACAAAAAAGTGACGAACCGAAGAAGAAAATACGAATTCGCGGAAAAGTGGGTAGAATGCCTTAACTGTTCCCAAGAATACGTGATTGAGTATGTAATTGACGAGCGAGATACAAAAGGTTGCCCGGTCTGCGGATCTCATGCTTATGAAGATCCCGCAAATGAATATAGCGATTGGGGCGATTAAACAATGATCGACTACATTGAAAACGACAACTCAGATAAGCCACCAGTTAATGTATATATCGGAGAAGAAGAATGGGCTAACTATTCTTTTCAAAACAAAGTTCGATTACTATATCGACTAAGAAACTCCGACAATGTACTAGCTAAAGAATTGGTAAAATCTATTTCATTACTAGTAGAAGAAGAACAAAAGATGAGAGAGATTGATTACGAAGCAACACTAAAACAATGTGAGGATGTGAGTGAATGGCCGGAATAAAAAACATGTACCAGCTTTACGGTGCAACCCCATTCGACACGATTAAAGGCGATACAATTATAGACCGCCACATGCAATCACAACTTCGTCAATATACCCCATACTGTAAGTTCTGCGGACGAGAAATTATTAACTCTAAACAGGACGAGCATATGCACAACGTAGACCCTGAGTGGGAAATACATTATCAAATGCATTACCGCTGCTATAGGGAAAACGTGAGATAAAGAAGGAGTTAGATAACATGACAAAAATCGAATTAAGTATGGATGATATTTATACGTTTATGCAGTGTCCATTGAAGTACAAGCTGACTAAGATTCATGAGATACCTTCTGAAGACGACTATAAAAGTGCAGTACTTTACTCAAAGGGCATTCATCAAACTATTTCCTACTTTTATTATGAAGTAATGCAAGGTAGACTCCCTACTCTCCGACAAATGAGAGATAAGTGGGCTAACTATTATTACTCCATTTTCGAAGAGGATAAACGTACAAAGGATAACTTCCTACTTGCACGAACAGGAACAGATCAACAACGAACGCAACAGATTTTAAACCGGGGCATGGAAGCTATCTACGCTTTCTATGCAGAGAACAAAGATAATCCCGGCACACCTATTGCCGTCAATTACCCTTTCCGTATTGCTGTTCAAGACGACCTAATCCTTACAGGCGAATTTGAACTGATTCGAGAGTACACCGATTCAAACAATAAGCGCATGATTGAGATTGTTGATTTCAAAACAAGCAATAACAAGACTGACGCTTCCTCTGGATTTTTCCTCAGACATGACCTACGAGCAACCGCTATGTTTTATGCCTTCCAGGAACTATTCCAATCTACACCAGACCGATTTGTATTTGATTACATCGGTACAGATAAACAGTTGTCTTTATACAGAGATGAGAATGAAATTAAGCGCCTTAAAAGCGTACTAAAAGGAGTCCGTAACGGAATAAAGCAGGAGGATTTTTATCCGAGACAAAGCTTCATGTGCAAATCTTGCCCAATGATGAACTACTGCGACAGATTACAATTTTAACTCCAGATAAGGAGGTAGTCGCTGTATGACACCAGATGAAATCGGTATTGTTGAAAAAATATTTACTAGCATCACTGAAGGTGATAAACCATTCATGGTTCTCTTTGCAATCATCATGCTCTTTGTTATCTTCATGTCCGTTAAGGTTATGGGATATGTTCGTAGCGTTAGTGATAGTCACAAAGAACAAATCACTGCTATGAACGACAACATGAAAGAGCAACGTGAAGACCACTATAAAATGATTGCTGAAGATCGTCTTCGTTCTGATAATCGCGAAAGAGAATTATTCGTAAACTTAGAGAAGAATACTCAGCAACTTGAGGGCATTGCAACAACACTTAAAGAAGTGCAATTCAATTTTACTAGTCTAGAAAACAAAGTTACACAAAACTTTGATTATCTTGAGAAAGAAATTGAAAGTGTTAAAGAAACAGTTAGTAAAAAATAAAACCACGAGATTATCTCGTGGTTTTTCTTATGTCTAAATTACCCTATTCTTACTTTAATAACTGAGGATACTTCTTCTTTCCATCCGATCCATTCTTCATTCTGCTCTCCGAATTTATCACCTAATGGTTTATATCCTTTTTCGAATGCATGTTTTAGCAACTTTAAATCTTCAATCGAGAACGTATTAGGATCTTCAAACCATAATACATTACATCCTCTCAAGTTCAATTTCCGACACCTCAATTTATACTTCCTTTTTGAAAAAGAAATCTTCTATTAATCGATAAGCAATAACAGTAGCAACAACAATCAAAATAGTTTTCATGAACTAAACCTCCCTATATTTCAAATGTTTTAATACCAAAGGATTTATGTTCGTCTATATTCCCTTCTGGCACTACATTCTTTTTAGGATAGTTAGAGTAATGATCTGGGTATCCAATTGCATTCATATGGAATTGAACTCCCGCTTTTTCAAACTCATCTTGAATATGGTCATGTCCACAAATCCAATGCTCTGCATTAATAAAAGGAACATCCGTCATATAACAAGTATTTGGTTCATACGGCGTAAAAGGATTATGTACTGGCGGAACATGAGAAACAAATACATCAACATGTGTATCTTCTAACGTGTCATACCAATCCATAGACTCTTTATGTAGTTTTCTTGGCACATCACTACCCGCATATCCATTGATTGATATATAACTAGAATCATTGGATACATTGCGAAGGAACTCCCAATCAGCTTGTGATTTAGGAAGGTACCACAACACATCTCCTGCGAATACTTTCCCTTTGTATGTATCTACATTTTTAACAAGAGGAACTACATTAGGAATTTCAGAAGCCTTTTCTATCAGTTCATTAATTCGACCTATAGAATCTTTATACTTCTTCTTTTGGCTTCCTGAAATAAGGTACATATCATGGTTTCCAACTGTAAAATATACTCTTTCATAATGCTTTGCTGCTTCATCTAATATCCATAAGGATTGTTGATTCCATTCACTAAAGTCACCAGGTAATATCAGAACTTCTCCATTACCATTTTCTATTAGCTTTCTTGTTAATTCTCTTGTTCTGCTTTCCCACTTCATTTGATTATTTGTCCAAAGCATCCAGTGGTTGGCGTGTAAATCTGAAGCATAATCAATTTTCATATGTGTCACTCCTATTGTTGCCTTAATAAGTTTGGAGTAGTTTTTCTGCTCTCTTTATTAGGTCATCTGTATCTTTCATAGTTTTTTCAAATCTTTCAGCTGAAGGTAAATGTCTCTCTAGTAAAAGAAAAGCAACAGCAACAAAATCATGTGGTAAATAACCTTCTTTGAATTTAAGCTTTTCTATTTTTTCAACCTCTTGCAAATACCCTTCTCTTTGATAATCATCCATATTACACCTCCAAATTCAAAAAAGGAGGAGGCGTTAGCCTCCCCATATTTTTATTTCACTGGTTTTAAATATGGCTTAATTGGTAGAGTAGCAAAATCATAACGAGCTACTTCATTCATATCTTCAAAGTACGCATGTAAGCTGTCAGTAATCATAAGGTTGATGATTTCTCCCTTTGGATTAAATAACAGTACAGGTTTTCCTAGAATATAAGCTGCGCCTAATTCCCAAGCAGTACCAGTGTCATCGTAGTTTTCGCCAATGATACCGAATACCATGTCTGCCCATTTGATATGTTCTAAGTCATTTTTAAATACGAAAGTACGCCATTCAAAAGAACCGAATTCTACTTCAGGTAACTGGTTCTCTCTCGGTGAAAATACAGTGTGTCCTAATGCACGCAATACCTGCTCTGCTTTTTCTACATGTTTTAATTCTTCTTCATTAAAAAATGGTGAAGCTAAATAAATGTTTGCCATAATATTTCCTCCTGATGTATAGGGGCTAACGCCCCATCCTAGTTTGTCTTTTTCTTCGGAACTACCAAGTAAGGTAGCCTCCTGTGTGATACTCATGCTTAGTTGGATGGTAAGCATCCTCCCCGAAGCCTCGTTGCTTATTCACTGCACGAATATGTGTCTGCCATTCTTTACGGTTATCTTTTGTTTCGACACCCCAGAACCATTTCAGTACACAACGCTTACGTGCTTTAAACAAACGCTCTCTCTTTGGATCGAACAAGCGAGTATTCTTAGTTGTACAATAACGACTGCTTTCTTTTTCTGCTTGTTCTTGCTCCCATAATTCGATTTCCTTTTGATTAAACATAATGTCCCTAGGAACAAACAGTAATATTTACGCTCGTCATATCGGCGCAGGCTGTCAATTTCCCAAGTTCATTAGTTTCGATGGTTCCATGTATCCGAAGTACATAAGTACTATCCTTTCTTACTTATTTCTTTAAAAATAGAAACAGTTGTTAACCCTGTATCTGCTAGAATTTTATTAACAGCAAATCTAACACCTTTAATATGATCACCGTTAAAACCATGATAAGGGGCATCATCCATAGATCGATCCAAGTGATAAATATTTTCCTTCAACTTATCCAGTGTTTCCTTCTCCCCCATTTAATGTTCACACCTTTCTGCTTTTCCAAGGATACTTGAGTTAAACACCAACAGCCGACAATCTTGTACCGGCTCTGTACGAAACCTGTATCTTTTCTGCATTTCTTGCGCGCTCTATAGCTAATTTCTTTCTTACCATCTCCTCTTGTTCCAGTGAAACTTTTAATTCAAAACGTTGCTTATCAGTAAGCTTATTCATATTTTCCATTATCCATATAGTTTGTTTGTTGGTTAAGGGGTGGAATAAACTTTTAAAAACATGACAACCATTACATCCTTCTTTTCCAGTCCAAGGGTATGTGCCGAATTTTAAAAACTCCCCTTTGGTTGCCATTTCGTTATAATCCATCGTGTAATTTACTTGGTACTTTTCAATAAGTTTTTTGGCCAGTTCGCCATGTTTTCCGTAATCACATTCATAAAAAATACCATCCGGTGCTAAATATCCAGATAAACCATAATTCATTTCTCTCATCGGCTCAGTCCCTCTTGTTCTGTTAATTTATAAATTTTCTCCATCAATTCACGAACGCATGTTCTTATTATATTAAAAATAATGGGAAAATCAACCTTTGTATGATATATTTTACCAACGAAACAAGGAATTATGAATTATATTAATCTATAAATTAATAAATCTACAGATTTCTTCTCTAGATAACCGCAATGTGTTCCCAAAAGGGGATACTCCGATAAAAATTGGCTTTCCTAATTCTTTGTGAAATTCGATTTTCTTCACAGTGCCAACCCTTTTGATTCCACAATGAGTGAAGTACTCAAACCCTTTACCTATGTATTTCATGGTTTCATCTCCAAATCAAGAACTCATTAACTTAACAAGTTTATCGAATTCTTTTTGAGCCATATTGTGAGGCATAAAATGTTCAAGAACATCTGAAAACGGCTTTAAGTAGTTGTCTAAAATATCTTCACCTTCTGCTCTCGATCTGATCGTACCGGTAGTGTTGTTCAAGTAATCCTCTCGTGTCATATTCCAGTGAGTCGGACAATCAACCACGCCTGAGAACCTGCAATACAGACCGTTGGGTTGCATTGATATAAAAGCGCCCATTATACACCCTCCTTATTCAGTATCTTCAATAGTTCCGCAACTGATAAATCACGCAACATCACATTAGATAAAGGCATCTCTCTTTTTCTTGATATTCCATAGTACTTATCACCCATTCTAAAATCCGAATCTTTTTCAGATAATGATTTTTCTAATGTCGATTCATCTTCTGTTAATACGATTGCTGAAGTTGAACAACCTGGCGTACTATAGAACACTTTGAATGCTTTCATTCTGACACGCCTCTCCTTCTTCTGTACAATCAGCGAACATTACTGTATTGAATTTCTTAAGTGGATACTCTACAAATTCAACTTCTGAGCTACTTCTACCCACATATATCTCTTTTACCGTTAGGACTTGTCCTTCTTTAAAAAGCTTTCTTGCTTGTTCTAATTCCATTGCGTATCCGTTTCTATTAAGGAAATACACTTTTCTTCCTTTTGGAGAAACCTCTTTTCCGTATCTTTTTCCGAGGCTATACATATCTATTCCACCTAGTAGGCTCATCGATTTCGCATACTTAAACATCCTTACTCCTCCTTATGGTTTTTCTTTATTTAGTTCTTTTTCGCACTCTTCTTTGGTTTTAAAGAAACCACCAAGATGTGCTTGCACATTACTAGAAGCCCTATATGACGTAGGTTCTATATACATCTTCACACTAAGTTGTTTCCCTTGTGCCCATGTATGGATATCTATTTCTTTAACTAATCCTTTTTCTGCGCTTTTTATTAGTTTGCTCCTACACCCAAAACCGTTACACTCCGGACACTTTACTTTTCTTTCCTCGCCCTGGATTTCTACAACAAGTTTTTTATCGCCTGAGCAAACCGTACATGTTTCTGAGTTGTATTGACTTCTAACAAACCAAGCTTCATCACCTAGCTTAAAGCCTCCAAGCATCTCTCTTTTTGCTTGGCCCGCACCTTCTTTTTTGAAAGTATTTTCAGCACCCTTTAATTCCATTTGTAATTTGTGCATCTGGTTTCTTAAGTCACTAATTGTTTTTTGTGAACTAGCATCTCGTTCTTTTGCTTGTTCATAATCCTTAACTTTTTCTGATACACGCTTCTCAACTTCTTGATTTAACAGTTCGTTAATAGCTGTATTGAATTGAAAGTTTGGATCCATCTCGAAATAATTTTCTTCAAATTCCTGATGTGGCATATATGGCATGATCATTTTCCTTTCTACTTGATGGTTATTCCCACCAGAATCGTTTCGTAAGTCGTTCCCAACCTTGTTTTTGCGAATCCTTGATGTAATCTTCTTCAAATAATTTAACAACTTCCATCTGAGCAGACCTGTAAGCTGTACACCATTCTTCCTTAAAGACTTCAGCAATCGCTGTTTTGTTATGTTCTAAAATAGCTGCTTCGATCTCTTCTTCTGTTCCAGTGTACCCGTAATGCATTTCTAGCCATTGCTCAAAAGTTAAGTCTTTTGATAATGTAGTAGTACTCATTTTTGCCACTCCTTTTATGTTTTTTTACCCGTTCGGTAATCTAATAGCTCTTTGCAGATTTCTTTTAGTGTAGCTTTGTTGATAATAACTGCTCCGCCACCATTCCAATCCAAGCATTGTCGTGGTAGTTTCTTAAGTTGCTCATCTGTTAATTTCATTTATCTCACCTTTTCAGTAATTTTATTTAGTACAAAAGTCTTACATGTAAAGAAAGAAGAAGCGCCACAAACATAGGCACTTCTCCCTCTCTTGTCAAATGGAATTTCCTGCAACGATAATAGGTTTTAATTCTTTAAGACGTAAGCGGTTTGTCCCACTTGCAGTGATATACACCTCTGTCTCTACACGAATTGCGTTCTTATTAGAATCAACATAGATTCGTGCTGGCTTCTCTTCAAAATATCCTTTAGAGAATGCAGTAGAATATGGCTTGTAGTCTTTCTTCAAAACCTTCTTTTCATGCAATAGCTGAAGCAATGATGGAATAGGATTATCTCTCATTTCTTCGGCTAATCCATCCCCATAGACAGCTACTAGGTCTTCTAAGAAACCTTTTAACGTTGTTCGATTCTGTCTATAGATGCAGCGAATATAACGCTTAGAGTCATGGCCAGCTTCCACTAACACAACATCTTTCTCTAGTCGCACCTTTAACAAGTTCTCTACTTTTTTAATCAGTAACTCCCGTTCTTGTCCTTTTAGTTCAATCTCTTCGGAGTTCTTAGTAAGACGTTCTGCTTTTTCTTCTTTCTCTTCCTTATGCTTTTGCATTACATTTGACTGCTTTTTCAGTAGTCGCTTCTGTTCTTTAAGAAAATCCGCTGCCATTAAAATATTTGTTCTTACATCATTTGTTGATTCCATTAATAGATTTTTCATTAAATCCGCTCCTTTTATTAAATAGAAAAAGCAGAGGATATCTCCCCTGCTGGTTAGTTATTAAAGATTAAAATGAGAGTCTAAAGAGTCACAAAGATAATCGAATCCTTGTTTTGTGATAAAGACTTGTCCTTTTAATAACTTTAAGATGTTTCGATTTACAAGTTGGCGGTGTGGCATATTACGATTACGTCCTTCTGAACCAATCATACGATTGTCACGCATGTATTGGAACAGTTGGTTACGGCCTAAGCTATAACGTGGAAACATAATACGGGCAAAATCATCAATGGTCATCAGAGCATCTTCAGATAAGAACTCTTTGTATTTCTTGGCATATGGTTGAAGTGCTTTAATTTGATTATCGACCACGCGGATCTCTTCTTCTAGTAGTTCAGTTTGCTCGCCTAAAGTCTCAATTTGAGAATTAAGTTGAGCAAGTTCTGCTTCTTGTTGAATAAGTACTTCGTCTAGTTTACTTAATAAGACAACTGTTTGTTGTTGAAGTGTTAGATTCTGTCTCAGAGTTACGCCAGAAACACGTAACTCTTTCATATGTGCCTTAACAACTTTCTTGCACTCTTTCGCTACAGGTTTACGAGACTGTAATAATACTTCATACATACCTTGTTCTGTAAGCATCCAAGATTCTTGAGCGCCACTTTGCGTCGGAACAATTTTCCGAACCTTTTCATCTTCATCTACATTTCTTAACATCTTATTAATTGATGAAACATCATACTCAATCCATTGAGCTACATCTTTAGCTAAGAACAATGGCTCCTCAAATGTTCCATAGATAGAAAAGGAACGTCCTTCAAAAACCATCTCAGAGATAGGCACTAAAACCTCAACACTTACTACTTCGTTTGTCATGTATTTTCCTCCAAATAAAAAAGCGCCGCAAATAAATGCGACACTCTTGTTAAGTATAGTTTATTTAGAGTGGAGTACATATCAAGGAGAATGGAGCTAAGACTCCTTATAACAAGACTCAGTAATACAGTGCTGGGACTTTTAAAGAGAATCACTTGATAACCAAGACTTCTCTCCCTAATAAGTACCCCTACTCTCCAAAAAATTTTCTGATGGCGCGAATCTCGCCTCCAACAGTATGTCGTTAATAACAAATCCTATATTGAATTTGTCTTCTTCTAAATCTAAATAGATGGGTTTAGCTTCTAACTCTTTTTTAATATACAGTTCATCCATATCTTCAATATTATCCTCTAAGAGTAAGTGCTTCCTATCTTTTTTAGGTTCTAAAATAGCTATACCTATAGACGGAAAATATAAAAGGATATCGATAGACCCCACTTTAACGTTCTCTTCAAACATCAAGTGTAAAAAAGAATTCTTAATAATTTCTATTGCCTCTTGCTTATTCATTATTAACTCCCTTCACAAGCAATCCTACCTACCTTTATACCATATTTACGAAAAAGCTAAAAGACACCTTTTTCTTACAGTTATTAAGTTAAGCTAACCCATCTGTAAATATTCGAGATAATTCTTTACAAGTAAAGTTCTAATGGTTCAAATACTTACAGACAAGTTAGTTCAAGGAGGAATTAATGTGCTTAAATTTATTAACAATCAAGGTAAAAAAGTCATGGAGATGACAGATAACGGCGATGTAACTATCTTAAATGAAGAACTTAAAAAGTCTTTCTCTGAAAACTCTCTACAAGAAACTAAGAAAGAGGAGAAAGAAAATGAATAAACCAACTGAACAAAAAGAAGTGTTAGGTATTTTCATTACTAAAAATGAAGTAGCTAACTTAAATATGGAACACATTCATGTAAGTGATTTCGCTATCCAAACAATCTTAAAAACAATTCGCCTTACTCCTGAAGTTCAGGCAGAGGTTATTGATAAGATGGTTGAACGTACTCCAGGTTACTTCCAACTGACTCCGGAAGAACAAGTAAATAAAATCAAAACAACTCTAACTATCGAAACAGTTGTTGAATACCTTCGTCTACATGAGTATATCCGTGAAGGTATTGACATGATTGAAGTTGGTATCGACCAAGAAGGTTCTGTTATTGTTTCTGCTTTTTATGTGGGACAAGATGAAACACTTGATAAGGTCTTCCGAAAAGAGTTAACTCCAGAAGAAATTGACCAGTTAGAAAAAGAAGTAAATATCTTAGATGGTCAGGTAAACATCTATGAAGAAGCTAAAAAGCGTTTAGATCAAATGAAAGCAGACAACGTTATCCCTTTTCAAAATCGTGCAGCTAGACGCCAAGCGAAAGCGAGGTTATCACACAAATGATTGAACAAGTAAAAGAGAATCTAGTATACGTAGTTGAAGAAGAAGAGGAAGAAACTATTACAGTTGACCTCGAAAATAAAACTATCTATCAAAAAGAAGAAGGACTTATTGTAAGTTCAGACGGTATCATTGACCCGAACATCTACAAGATGCCAAAAACATTTGATGAATTTGATGGAGATATGAGAACTATTGAGATAACTCCCCCAAAACCAACCTTCCAAAATGAACTTCAAGATTTACTACTAAATACAGTAACTTCAAAAGCGGTCGCTTCCCTACTATCAAAACATTCAGCTCTCGATACAGAGCTTGATATTTTAATGGAAAACAAACGAATGGGGCAACTTGGCTCTATTCTAGATAAAGAAATTGACGACATGATGACTAAGCGCCGTATGGAATTACGTTCTTGTTTCATAGGAGAACAAGTTCGCTATGAAAAGGTTCCAGACTGGGCAAAGAGTTATGTAAAAGAATACATCAAAAACATGATTCATGGTTTATCAATTTTAGTAGAAGACGGGGAATAATTTTCTAGGTTATTCCCCTAGATTCTGTTACAATATAGGAGAGGATACATATGTACTACTTAGGATTAGACCCCTCAACTAAATGCACAGGATACTGTGTAATGGACGAAAAACATGATATTATCGAAGCTGGCAAAATCGATATACCTTCTAAGGGTGATGAAGGAGATAAAATCATTTATCAAATCGAACGTATTGAAGCCCTTTTCGAAAAATATGATATTACTAAAATCCTTTGTGAAGATCAATTTAGCAAATTAAACATCGATACATTAAAGAAATTAACACGAGTATCGGGCACAATTCTTTATCTTGCAAAGAAACACAAGCTAGAGATTGAACTTATCTACCCTACTAGCTGGCGTAAAATCTTCCACGGCTCAGGTAAAGCCAAGAAAGAAGATACCTTCCATAAGGTTGTTGCTCTCTATGAATTTGAGAATCTAGAATTCAAAAAAGACAACGATTTAACAGATGCTATCGGCATTGCCTGGGCATGTGTAGACTTACATAAAGAAGGTGTAGCTGCTTGAAAATCTACCGTGGCAATATAGGTGTGGACTTGTCTCTTGAAGAGTTTTCTCAAATCATAGAAGATGAAGATAAAATTGATGACCTACTCAACATCATTTACGAATTGGAGATGGATGAAGTCATGAATTACAATAAAGAAGACATCTTAGCTTTTGAAGCAAACCTTTTTCAAGAGGTTGCAGAATATCAACGTAAACAAAATGCAAATGACGACACTGTAAAAATGGAACGTATCCTAGCCCACTTAGAAAAGTATGGACGATAAAACTCAACAATATGAACACATTGAGTCTTTAGTGTTCGAATATCAAGCAGGTTCCGAGAAGGCTGGGTTAGAAATAATCCAGTCTTTTGGTTATGATCCGGAAACAAAAGAACTATCTAAGTACCTCAACAAATACTTTGCCCTCTTACGCTTTGGCGTGATTAAATTTAACGACAGAGATACAAGGCAATTCCTCAGACAGTTTACCTCAGACGAAACCCTGCATAAGGCTCTTATCCCTAACTATCAATATGCTCATACGAAAAAAGCTACACGGAAGCTTGTTCAAATGATTAATTATCGAATGAGACATATTACAGATGAAGATTTAATAAACGATCTTTGCTTACTCTTATTAACTCAGGCTAGGAAGTATAAGAAGCAAGGAAAGAAAAAGAACTTTTGTGGATACCTATTCAATAGTTATCGCTACAAAGTTTATGCTCATTACAAATATCTCTTCAAAGACCAACTCTATTCACACCGTATAGAGATGCTAGAGGATTATAGAGATGAGAACAGTGAGATTCTGATAGAAGAAACTCTCCGCTCTGACCTTTACTTTCAAAATGAAAAAGAGAAAATAGGACTCAATTGGATACTAGGTAAAACAGCTGACTTCCCCTTTAACCAATTAAATAATTTTGAAAGAACTCTAATCTCCCTTTACGACTATAAAGGAATGACCTATGAAGAAGTTGGTGCTCAAATGGGATATCACCGTGATACTATTTGGAATAAGCGTAAACAAATTAAGAAAAAATTAGAAGAAATAATGAAGAATCCTCCCTGTGATTAACAAGGAGGATCTTTTTTATTGTAATACAGGAACCTTATTTAGTTGAGCTTCCAACTCTACAATTCGAGCATTTAAAGCATTCACTTCTTTATAATGCTCTAATATCTCCATAAGATGTGGTTTGATAGCTGTCTTAGCAGATAGGAAATAAGCAGAGTATCTTGGATAACGCTTCATAGCTTCCTTAAAGAATGGGAAGAAGTACTTCTCAGTCTCGATTGCTTGTCTTACTTTCTTTTCTGGTGTAGCATCACGTAATGTACTGAAATTGTGTTTTCTATCAGAAGCTTTAAGTAAACATGCCCCTGGATCTCTTAGCATTGGTTCAAGATACAATACCTTAAGGATCTCACCTTCTTTATAGTTTACAGACTTTTCTTTCGTAACAAGGTCAACCATTTTGGCTACTCTTTTGTTGAATTTGTCTTCAATCATTCTTAAAGTGATTCCCTCAACATCTTCAACAATATCATGAAGCAGAGCTGCTGTTAAGATATCCTCATCTCTTATACCATGATTAAATAGGTCCTGAGCTACATCTACACAATGGTTGTAATAGTTAGAACCATCATGACGAGCAAATCCTTTTGTAGCACACATCTCTTCCTTAACCATATCTAACGCGCGAAGAGTCATCTCCTGTCCCGCATCTGCCATACGTTGTTCAAATAACCTTACTCTGCTTTCACTCATATATATTCCTCCCTAATTTTATGCTGTAATAGAAACTACATTAAATCCTAAGTCCTTTGCTTTTTGCTCATCGAACTTTTCATCTAAATGCATACAGAAGACTTTATGTCTTGCCTCTTGTTTGATCGACTCATCTAATTTCCTTAAGGATAGATGAACATTCTTCTCGTAGTCTGCTATGCATGTGTCTTGATAAAAGTAGTCAAGCTCACCATACTCTAACATGTGTAAAATACTCATTGGGATATCATTAGAATCTCCACTATAGTAAATCGTATTATTGCGACCATCAATACAGATTTTAATAATATATCCGAAGCAAGGTAATTCATCTACATGGTTAACACAAATAGGTTTGAAGTTTAATATAAAATCATCATGATGACATCCTACACTTCCCCAGAACTGTACTAGTTCATATGTATTTCTTTCTACACCCATCGTTTTTAAGTGTTCAGCAATCTTTAAATCGTATGGAGCATACACGGTTATACTTGGTTCCATTAACTTTCCCATTGAATAATACCCATAGAAAATTAAATCGCCTAGTGAACCTACATGGTCAGGATGTAAATGAGTGAGTAGTACAGTTACTTGCTTCACTTCATCTAGTAATTTAGATTCAATTAAGCGGCCGAATGTTGAACTACCGCAATCAATTAAAAACAAATGATCATCCTTTTTAATATAAGCGCAGTTGTTTCCTTCTTTTGTGTTAAATGCACTACCTCTTCCAATAAAATTAAGCATTTGTTCTCCTTTTTAGAAAAAGCCCCCGTGTTAGGAGGCTTCTTTTTCATCTTTGAAATATAGTTCTAACCATTCTTCTTCAGAGATTGGTACATGACATAAATTACGGAAATCACAATAGCGACACATAATGTCTAATGCATTCCCTTCTTTCTCAGGTAACTCTCGACGATCTACATAATCAAGAATTTCTTTTATGTCCGCTTTAACTTGTTCAACCAACTCTTCATTGTAATAGACATGGAAAGACTTAGATTCTTGTGTATCTTTGTTCTCGTAATACACCATACCTCTTCTAATACCAGTTAGATAGAAATACAATTGCAACTGCATTTCATGTTTCTTGTCTGGCTTAGATTTCGGTAACTTAGCATAGTTCTTATTCTTAATTGACTTGAATTCGACAATAAGGATATGATTAGCTGGACCACGATAGACTTCTTTGTCTACCATCTTCGTCTTTTCTACGCCTTCTCTATCTTTATATTTCTCTGCAACTTTAGCTGTTAAGACGATATCATCTGCATCCTCTTCGTCATCTGACTTTAGATAGTTCCAGATGATAGCATCTGAACGCCCACTTATGCGTAATTCTTCATCTTTTAATGAGAGTTCGGGAGCAATCAGGATTCCCATCTTTTCAAAGATATCTTCCATTCGATTATGAAAACTTGTTCCATTCTCCATAATTAAAAGGTTTTGTCCTGGTATCGGTTTAGTTGGATAACCCAACATCTGATAAACCACAGCACGTTTACACCTTCCAATTGAAGACGGATAGAACTTACCTAATCGTCCTTGGTCGATACGCTTTTGTTGATTGGCAGCATTCTCTGTAGTGAGAAACTGATGGACCATATCTATGATGTCTAAATCCCCATATCGCTCTTTAATTTGTTTTATTTTTGACACTTCAACTTCTAGTTGAGCTGTTGACACTTTATCACCTCTTTTGAAAGGAGTTTTACAATGGAAAAAAAATATGAATTTATGGACACCGACAATATTTACGGACAACGTAAAGATGATGAAAAGAACTGGGAAGAGTTTGGTGAACTCGCCCAAGAGACCTTTAAGAACTGGACAAAATACAACGATGGAACTTCCGGTGTAAAAGCTAAGACATGGCAAGATGCTGGTCGTGGCTGTGTAAGATGTGGTGGTTCCCTAATGGTCTTTGAAGAAGGTGAAAACGGAAATGTTCTTTTAGAATGTAAGAGTTGTGGTTATCATCAGTGGAATGCTGACATAGCACCATACAGTCAAAAAGAACTGAAGCAAATGAACAAGGAAGCTAAACAAGCTGGTGCCACTGGTGCTCGCCATCTTCCCGATGAATTATACAGAACTATACCAGACTCTCTTATTATGCAATATGTAGAAATGAGAGAGAAAAGAGCGCAGGGGTATTAAACCCCTGCTTTTTCTTTTTTTGTATAACCAATCTTTTCTAATGCTTCGCCAACTAATGCAAGTACAGACTCTTTATCTTCTTCGTTGTTTGCAAAATCCAAATTATCTACATTGATTAAGATTTTTGGAGAATGATCATAGTCTTGGTACCATACGTCATACTTGTCATTTAGTCGTTCCCAATAAGCCATTTCTACTTCGCTTTCAATACCGCGACCACGATTATCAATTCGCTGCTTTGCAACTTCAGCACTACATTGTAGGTAGATTAATAGCTCAGGTGGTTGAGAATGCTCTAGGATTTGATCTAGTAACTTTTTATATGTACGATACTCTTCCCATGTCATACCTTCTCCGCCATCCTCAAGATCTTCAGCTAACATACTTGCAAAGATGTTGTCGCCGAAAATTGAGCGATCTAAAATCCCATGACCTTCTTCATGAACTTTCTTAATCATTTCCCATCGTTCGTTTGCAAAGAAAATTTGTGTTGTAAATGCCCAGCGAGTTTTCTTCGCATAGAATCGATTTAGTAATCGTTCTGCATCAGGATTTCCTAGTTCTTCAAAAATAGGAATGTTAAATCTTTCACTTATTAATTGCGCTAGAGTTGTTTTGCCAGCCCCAACGACTCCATCTACCAATAGAATGGTCATCGCCCCATCTCTCTTTTCTTAGTTGTTCTTTTTCTTTTTGATATAGAAAAAATATAGTATGGCCAAAGAACAAAACCAAAAAGAAATGTTAGGAGTTGATACTTACCTTCATTTGCTTTAAATATTTTGTACTCGGCCAGTAATTCTCCTTTTTCTACGTGTAAATTTTGCAGCTGCGCATAATACTCAGCTCCTTGAGGAGTTAACTCATACATAGATACCATCTCGCGCAAGAACGCTTCCTTGTCCCCTGCTTGTCTTATCATGGTATAAATACTAATCATATGTTGAAAGCCATAAACAATTCCGGCAACAACATAAAAGGATATAAGCAATACAATCCACATACCTATCTATACCCCTTTTCTTTGCAATATTCGATAAGGGCAGCTTCATCGCCCATTACAAACATTTCAACGTTGTCTTCAGTTTCTGTATGGATCTCAACCTTATAAACAAACACAACTTGAAAAGGGTTGTCTTCATTCATCCATGCTCCAACAGACACAGCAACAAAAGTTCCTGGGACGTCGTAAGCATCGATAAACTCATCTACCATTGCATTATTGATTTCATGTCCAAATAAATCCGCTAACATTTCCTGCGCCATTGGAATACCATGATTTAGTTTTTCGTTCCAACTATCAAGAATACGAAGTAGTCCTCCATAATTCTTATTCATGTAGTTGAACATTTTCTTTCGTAAGTGAAACTCAGAAATCAATACACCACCTCCAATACTCGGTCAGACTGTTCTTTCTCGTAATGTTTAATCTCTTCATCAGAGATGCATTCGATTTCAACTTTAGTAGTTCGGTAACCGTATCCTGGCACATCTTTTATTACGGCATACACTTCATACACCCCGTTACCCAATCCTGGGATAAACGAAACCATTTCATGTAACCTTTCTTGAGAACCAAATAAAAATATACGTCCCATCTCTACTTTTACAGCACCTAAACATATTCGCCCAGGTGTTAAGTCTTCTTCTTTAATATCGAAAGAGTAATTCAATGAGGTTACTCCCCTTTCATTCTCAGAATGTATCCATTTTATTTTTACTTTGCAACATAAAAATAAAAAAGACTCAGGATTATTCTCCTAAGTCTTCTACTCTTATAGCTTTTGGAAATCTTAATGTGAAAGATGTTTTATCATCCGTTGTACTTTGAGCAGTTATTTTACCTTTATATATGTTCATTACTTCTCTTGCGATGGTTAATCCTAATCCAGAGCCTTGTTTAGTATAATCTAAATTTTTACCACGATAATATCTATCGAAAAGGAAAGGAATTTCTTTTGGATCAAGAACAATACCTTTGTTAGTAACCGAAATACAAACCGTATTATCATTAGTTTTAGAAATTACGTTTATCTCAACATGATTTGAATCAACAGAATACTTAACTGCATTGTCGAGGATTGGGTTCATCATTAGGAAGAAATGATTTCGATCTACAAATATCTCGACACCATCTGCATCGTAAGAAATATCAAAAACAAAGTCTGGGTATGATTCCGCTTTAAATCGCAATAAGTAATTGATCAAGTCTTTTGCGTTATAGTAATTTGCACTATCAATATTTGATATTTGTTTTAAGCGAGCTAGTTCTAAGATTGTTGACATAATTGATGTAACCCTAGCAATATTGTCTTCTATAGCAAGTAATTTTTCATCAACTAAATCTTTATCCTCTTTACCATAAAACTTAATCATATCCACAGACTGTTTTATTGCAGTTAGGTATGTTTTTACTTCATGTGATACATCTTGCATAGAGTTTAGATTGTTCTGTACAAGCTCATTCATTCTATCTAGAACAGCATTGAAACGATTAACAACCTTAGATATTTCTTCCCCATACAAAGGATCTTCAATTTTCATTTGATAATTATTATCTACCACACCATCAAAACTTGTATCAATTGCCTTTTGTAATGGTCTAAATATAAATTTCAAACCCGCCAAAGCTGATATAACTAAAAAGAAAAGAAACCAAATAAACATATACAAAGCGCTCTCTAAACCGGCCATCATTTGCATTTTTAAATTCGTCGTTATATCTCTTTTTATAGTTACCATATCAAAATGATTTTCATGCTTGAAATAGTACGAAACGACACCGTATGCCTTGTTTTGTTCGTCAAAATAAAAATTGTATTCTGCATTGTCTGCAGAAGAGTCTAATGTTTTCATATGTGTTTTAATAGAATCAAAAAAAGTTGGAACAAATAAAGTTAAGAGTTGAGATCCAAACACATCAAAAGCATCATTTTGTTCAGCAGGAGAGAAGTAATTATATTCTCCAATCCCTGCTTGACCAATTTTAACTTTTATCGATTCACCGGGGTAACTCAAATACTCAAAAAAACCGTCATCAATCTGCTGCTTTCCTCCACCATCTTGTATCGATTCTAACTTTTGTTGTATTTTTTCTACCCTGGCAAACATTGCCTCATATTCTCTTTGAGTTGTTAGTTGTAATTCATTGTACATAGAAAATAAATTAACTGGTACTGCTGAAATAAAAATCAATGCGATAGTAAACAGAACCACTTGAACACGTAATTTGTCACGCTTTACAAAATTTCTGAGGAATTTCCTAATCTTGCTTCTCATTAGGCATCCCCCTCTCCTGATACAATAGGTATAACCAATGTAAATACAGTTCTTCCATCTGTATTACTTTCTACATTTATTTTACCATTGTATATATCCATCACTTTTTTAGATATGGTCAAACCTAGTCCAGATCCTTTTATTGAGTTATCAAGATTTTTTCCTCTGTAATACCTATTAAATAAAAATGGAATTTCTTCTTCTTTAATTTGATGTCCCCAACTAATTACATCTATGTATAAACAGCTTGGACATCCGACATCCTTAATATGAACAATAACTTCATTGCTATGCACTGAATACCTAACTGCATTCTCAATAATAGGATTTAAAGCTAATAAGAAATGTTGCTTGTTGATTCTTATGATAGGTTGTTCTACGTCACATTCACTGATAAAATCAAATTCCGGAAAAATCTTTCTCGTATAATCAAGATATTCATCAATTAACTTTTTTACGTTTTCTGTTTCTGTAGAAGAGAACTGAGTTCCTCGGTCTAACTTTGCCAAGTCAAGAATTATAGACATAACTTTTGTAATTTGCTCAATATTGTCATCTATTGATTTCAGTTTTTTCTCCACAGTTTGCTTATCATCTGTTCCAAAGAATCTTAGTATATCAACAGACTGCTTGATTGAGGTCAATTTATTGTTTACCTCATGAGAAACATCCTGCATTGATTCTATATTAACTTCAATAATTTTTTGCATTCGCTCCAAAATGTCGTTTATCTTATGTTTAACACCACGAATTTCTTTTCCATACACACCCGTAATTTTTATCCTAGTTTTGTAATCTGTTTCTTCTAGCTCAGAAAACGTCTTATCAAGAGCATTTCCAAGTAGACGAAACACCAAGCCAAGACCAAAATAGGAAAATATACTTGAACAGATAACAATATATAGTAAACTCAGACAAAATAATTGCTGATATTTTTCTACAGGTTTCACAACAGTTGGTGTAATGTTTCTTTTCACCAAAATTGTATCCGTGTGATTTATATGTTTAAAGGAATATTTATAATTCATGTAATGAAGTCCGCTTGTTTCGTCTTTATGAATTGATATATTTCCTACTTTTTTTATTTCATCTTTATATCTTCCAGCTAAAAATTCAATTAGAGAAGATGCGATTTTAGCATTTGTATCATTCACTAAATCCTCTTCCTCATTTTGTTTACTATAAAAAACACGCTTGGTACGATCATCTGTAGATGAAACTGTTATTTCTTCACCTTTAGCTACAACGCCGTCGAAAAATCCCGGAGGTACCTTACTGATTCCTCCGGATTCCCATACTTCATTTTCAATTTGAACAGCCCGATACTTCATACGATTATAAACTTCTTCCCCATCGTTTAAAATATCAAAAACGAGGAACCACAGTAAAATAGGCATTGTAAAAAAAGTGACAGCAGCTACTGCCATTACCGTCAATTTTGTACGCAACCTATTTTCTTTTGTTCTTCTAAGAATTAAAGACTTCAAGGACATAACCTTTACCTCGAACTGTTTTAATTATGTCAATGCCGATTGAGTTTCTCAATCTTCGAATATTTACTTCTAAGGTGTTTGTTTCTTGTAATTCTGAAGGATCATACCCCCAAATGTTTTTATACAATTCTTCCTTAGAAATAATCTTCCCTTTATGAGTGATAAAGTAGTGCAGCAGCTCAAAAAGTTGATTTGTTAAATGAACTTGTTTACCATCAACAGTTACCTTATGCGTTAATAAATTGATTTCAATATTTCCGCATTGTGTAACTCCCCCATTTGATGATTCCTTACTACTGGTTCTTCGTAAGACTGTTCGAATTCTTGCTAGTAAAACCGTTAGATCATATGGCTTAGTAATATAATCCTCTGCTCCCATATCTAACCCCTGCATAATATCCAGTGGTTCATTTCGTGACGTGAGAAGTAGATAAGGTACGGTCTTATTTTTATTCACTAACCTTGCAACCTCAAGACCATTTGAAATACGAGAATCTAATCCTGCTGCTGTTTGTTTTAACATAACATCTAATATCATCAAGTGATAGTTATTGGACAATGCCGCATTAACAGCTTCAACACCAGTAGTAAACCAATCTACATGGTAATTTTCGCTTTTTAGAATCATTTCAAGTGTGCTACCGATTTCATATTCATCTTCAAGTAATAATATTTTATACAAATTTATTACCTCCTACAGGATTTTTGTGTGCAACGTATTTTAGCGTAACATGAAAAATCCTGCAAGAAGAAAGAACTTAAATGGTAGTTGGATTTAATTTTCCATAAATTTTCTTTTTGTATGTAATGCAATCAATATCTGTAAAATATACTTCCTTATCATAACGTCCAACCTTGTATGTGCTATCCCAATGCCTTACGCTGTTTTCAACTTTTATAGTTGTACCATCTTTTTTAGTAATATTTACAGTAACTGCATTTGACAAATCCTCTTTTAGAATACGGAATAATTCTATGTTGCGCTTAATTTCTTCGCTTTTGTCATATTCGTTAAATTTCTGTTCAACAAACTCAAGAACCTCTGCATATTTGTCTATATTTATATTCTGCAAACCGTCTTTTATAATATCTTCTCCGCGAATATATTTAATCATGTATTTAAGTTTGCCCTCATTTGTAAATGCTTTAGTAAATGTTGTGTTTCTACAAATGAAATCAATAGGTTTCTTTCCATTCACATACCAATCCAGAACAGAGCTTTCATACTCATAACCTTTGTCTGGTTCGACACCTAGCATTCTTTTCATAGCAACTGCTTCTTTTAAACCTTGTTGAAGATGTTCCTCCATCTCCTCGTCTAATTCTTCTGCTGTATATATTTTCATATTATCAACCAACGGCCTAATTTCTTTTGAGCGATAATCAGAAACAAATATAATAGCATCCTTATCTATCAGGTAAACACCATCAACTTCTAAATAATTATTAAATCTGCCAAAGCTCTTAGCTGTGTAAACATCCTTATTGTATCTGATAACAATAAAAGGAATTGCTTTAGCATCTTTTACAGCAAGCTTTAGGATTGCTACTTCCTCTAACCTATCGGATGAGTATGTTGACGTAACCTGACATTCCCATACAGACTCTTTATCTTTTGTAATGAAGTCCCTGAAATTTTGTTCAGTAAATATAGGATACAATGATTTCTCTCTTAATGCCTTACTCATTTTTTTCCACCTCTCCCATTATTTTTATAAAACAAAAAAAAGAGAGGGTGTTAACCCTCTCCTTGTCTTATTAAGCAGCTTTTGCAATTGGTTTCTTTTTAATAGAAGCAATTAATCCATTCATCATGCTTCGCTCAGATTGGTTGCGTTCAATAACAGCTACACCAAGCTTACGTTTTTCTTCTAATGTTTCTTGGATTTTTTCATCAATCGTTCCCATTGTTACCAAGCTAATAATATCAACTACGTTGTGTGTAGAACCAATACGGTGTACACGCCCCGCCCGTTGTTCAAATGTGGCTGGATTCCACGGAGAATCATAATTAATAAGTGTATTAGCAAATTGGATATTCAAACCGTAGTTCCCTGCATCTGTTAGTACAAAGAATTTATACTCAGGATCTGCCTTGAACGTTTCTAACTGCTCTTGTCGTTGAGCAGAAGACATTGATCCATTTAGTAACGCTACCTTACCTAGTGTACTCAGCTCTTCATCTATAAGGGTTTGCATTTTAGCAAATTGAGTAAAGATAACAATTTTATTTATGCCTGCTTCTATACGCTCTTTGCATATATCCACTAGCTCTGTCAGTTTCGGAGATTTAACGTTTTCCGGAATATGTTCTAGGTAATGCTTAGACATACCACTTTGCCCCATCTGGAGCAAAGCAGGGTGGTCTGATGAAGCAACCATCATGTACAAGTATCCTAGCACTTGATCTTCCTTCTTACGCTTCTCTTCAACCCAATTGCCTTCTTGGTCATATTGACCATTTACTTGTTGGGAAGACAACTCTTCTAATAGAGTTAGGAAATCTTCCTGAATCTTGTTGTATAGATTGGCTTGAGCATTATTCATTTCAACATCTCGACGATGGAAAATCATTGGCGGTAAGTCTTGTGCAACGTCTTTCTTTAATCGACGTAACATGTAAGGAGAAATAGAACGACGAAGTTCACCCAGTCGCTTGTTCCCAATTGGAACAAAACGTCTACCAAACTTAGAAGCATACACAATGTATTTCTTTCTGAATTCGGTAACCTTACCTAGTAGTCCCGGCTGCACCCATTCAACTAAAGCATATAGTTCTTCTACGTTGTTTTGAAGTGGTGTGCCAGTACTTGCGAATCGATATGTAGAAGGTAATGCATTAACAGCTTTATAGGTGATAGAACCCCTATTTTTTAATCGATGGGCTTCATCGGCAATAATTACATCATAATGAAATTCCTTCATCATATCACTCATGCTTCTGACTAATTCATAATTGACGATACCAAATAAGTAATCACCATTAATGAATTTAAGGAAAGCTTTATTTTTCTCTTTTGTATTTTTACCATCAATAACGATATTAGTATGTCCAAGGAATTTTTCAATTTCTGAAGACCACTGATATTTTAATGAAGACGGACAAATAACGAGAACCTTTTTTACTTTTCTTTGTTTCCATAGCATATGAGCAGCGCCCATCGTTTGCACCGTTTTTCCCAATCCCATGTCATCTCCGATAATACCGCTTTTGACATGAGTTAAGAAGGAAATACCTTGTTGCTGAAACTCATATGGCTGTAATTTAAAGTCCGAAAAATCATCTAGCATCGGGAACTCAGGAAGTAAAACTTCTTGAATCCCCTTAATACTTTCAATAGTTGTGTGCCAAGCGGTTATATCCTCGTAGCGTTCAACAAAGGCGTCTACATGACGTTTTGGAACCATCCACTTATATTCCTGCTCAATATAATATGCACCCGGTAGTGACCTCATGAAATCTGTATATTCGCGGAACATTTGAGTAGATAGTTTCGTTTCAATACGAATGTCTAATTGGTCACCCTGTAAACGGAGTGAAAACAATAGCGGGACCCTCCTATTCGATTGTTAGTTAAGAAACTCTATCTTTATATCTCTTCTTCCGAAGTCATACATTCTGTCAGCATCTGTCATGTAAATGTCTACTATGTTACCTTTGATAGCCCCACCACGATCTTCAACTGTATAAATACCGTTGATAGATGGATAAGATTCACATGTGATTCTTACTTTTGTACCAAATGGAACTGAACGGTCCATAGCGATCATTCCCGGTTGTACTTTCTTACCTGAAGCAGTAAGACCTGTTACTCCTGGTTCGTTTATCATATAAGCAGTACCAACGCCCATAATTGTTTTAGAAACACCAGCATTGTCACTAGTATCCTTAGTAGGAGATGGGGTTGGAGCAGCACTAGGAGTTGGATTGGAAACAGGTTTTACGTTGTCTGACTTTGGCTTATCAGACTTTACTGGCCTGGCAGACTCCTTCGCTTCGCGCACTTGCTTAGCTAATTCTGCATTCTCTGCTTGAAGTTTTTGATTATCTTCTAGAGACTTCTGCTTTTCTTGCTCAATAGCTTCCTTGCTATGTTTTAAATCTTCCAGTTCAACTGAAAGCTGTTCTGTAGCAGATTGAATTTTTTTCTTCTGCTCTTCTAGCGTTTTGTTGTTTTCATTAGCGACTTTCAATTCTTGGACAGTTTGTTTGTGATTCTTTTCTAAGGCTGTTACTTCTTTGTTTAGTTCTTGAATCTCGTGAAATTGAAATCCTACGCCGCTAGCCACTACGATCGCTGCTGTTGCTTTCAAACAGTTTTGTATTACTTTGCCCTTTGTGATTTTTTGTTTCATGTTGAATCAAATCCTCTCATCGTTGTATTTCTGCTGTAATAGTTGTGAGAAGATTACTAGTTTATTGGTATGGAGAAATAAAAAAAGAGCCCTCTAAAAAAAGATTGGACTCTTTATATGTTGGCTTTCTTATTCTTTTACTTCAGGAAATTCCTTTTTTTCGAACCATTGGTGACGACAAGCACGCTTTAAGCATGTGTACTTAATTCTTGTCTTCCACTCATCTTTATAAGAACGAGGATTTTGGCACTCAGGGCATGTATTCTCGACGTAACGATCTTTGTATGTATTACCCTTGGTCTTATGTCCTCTTGATTGTGCATTGTATGATACGATTTGTTTGTTCTCCATATAAACTACCTCACCTCTACGCAATGTTTACAACAGTTGTTTCTACCTTAAAAACCATTTAAATTACAATATAAAATGTCCAAGTAGAAACATAAGCACTTACACATCGATTTGGCAAGTGCTTATTGTTATCTATTTTTATTTTTTCTTGTTGTAATGCTCTAACAGGTCATAGAGAAGTGATAAACGCTTTTCTTCGAAGACTTGCATGAGTTTGAAGTCCTTCTTTACTGCTTCTACATGGTCGATGTCACCAGCAACTAAATGCTCAATGTCTTCCATAATTGTGACTAGTTCTTTATGGGCAGTACCAAATTTATCTTCAAAATCTTTTGCAAAGAGAATAGGGAATGAAGCATAAATACGGTTAAATTCATTTATCATATGACGATGAATATATAACATGTACTCCTTCATTTTTCGAATCTCTTGTAAGCCAATAGATACGGCTCTTGATTCTTGTTCTCTATTAATAGGAGGTAAAGGCACTCTGCCCACAAATTGCTCCCACTGCTCATCTCCAATAGAAAGAGGAATATAGTTTTCAGCTGCTTTCTCCACTTCTTCATGAGAAAGCGTTTGATTTTCTTCTGCTCCGAATAGAACATCTTCTAATTTTTCTTTAGGTTGATGAACTACAGTATCAGGCTCTTTCTTGTTACCGTCTAATAGCCCACCAAAAGTTTCTTGAAATACATCTGATTTTTTTTCTGATTTTTCATTGTTTGACATTATATTTACTCCCTTGTTATATGAATGAGTTTATTGCAATTTGAACATGTGTAACGGATCTCGTTTTTTTCAGGGAGTTCATTAAAACCTACTACTTTTTCAGCCGAATCTTTTTCATAGTTTGCAAGAACGCAAATCTCTTTTTTCAGATACGCACTACCACATTCGCACCTTGTAAATTCTTCGTGAAATCTCATTTTAAAACCCTTCCTTGCATATCATAGCTGACTGATGTTAATTCTGACATATTCATCAATAATATACCAATTAAAATAGAATTAACGTTCGATGACATTTTATTTATTTACATATAAGTCTGATTATTCACTCATATATAAACAAAAAAAGAAAGCTGCAATCATAAAGATTAGAGCTTTCTTTTTTTGTTACTCCCACCACCAAGAGATACCGCTTGTAATAGCTTCTGCTTGTTGTGTATAAGTAGTATCTGCTTTCACAACTGTCTCCTTAGAATCGTTCGAAATTGTAATGATCGTAGCTAAAGCTACAGCTGTTGAAAGACATACAATTATTTTCTTAAGCATTGGTTTCTACCTCCGTAATTTTTTTGGTATATTTTATTTCTGTCTCTGTCTTTTCTTTTTTTATCGCAAATACTAGAAGGATTATGAATAATATAGAAGAGCTAATAGCTAAGAATGTTAGATTCAAATCAATACCTCTTACATGCGACATAAAGAATGACGCCGGCAAATAGACTGCCCCAAAAAGAGAAATTGCTATTACGAAATGCTTTTCTCGCTTAAAACGTATTCTTTCAAAATTAAAGTTGAAAGTCCAGTCTTGAGAATAAAGAATGAATGCCATTACACCATAGATAAAACCAGAGGTGATATCCATTGCGTAATTTCTCCAAATATGTGCCTTTAACTCAAGAGGGCTGAAGAATCCAAATGAACAATATATAATTGCAATTTGAATAATCAGCGGAATAATCACACCTCCTGCAACTGTCACTACAAGTGACCAAATTACAGGAACCTTCTCTACAGCTGCTAGATAAAGAAAAGATATAACCATCCCTATAATCGGTACTAGATAACCAAGTCCATCATGCTGCTTATTAAAGTAGATTGAGTAGTTGATCACACTAGTTAAAAATGAAATTACCGAAATTATAGTAATGTGTCGATGGAATCTTAAACGGAATATGGCACACATAATTGCATAGTTACCAATCCCTAAAATAGTCTGAGATAAAACAAACCATCCTAAGTTTGCAGAATTCAAGTACTTCACCCCTAACCCCTTTGAATAAGTATAAGTTCTATTACTTTATTTATTCTGCCATACTCCGCATTAATATACCAATTAACTTTACATAAACGTTCCATGACATCTTTGTCATTTTTCTAAGTATTCTTTTCAATCTGCCTTTTAAGTTTCTCATTTTCTTCTCTTAGGATTCTCATTTGTTGGTACATCTCGATCTCTTGATCAAATGACTTTACTAAATAAATAGAGTCGTCATTCTTGTATCGAAATGGGATCACCCAGTAAGGGCGATTCTCTTGAAAAGCTTCGAGTTCTTGTTTTAAAAGCCAGTCTTTCGGAATACTTATTGATTTTTCTCCTCGTGCGTTGATAGTACCTCGTTCTTTGCATTCCATTAAGTAGTCTTGGGTTTTAATGTCTCCTTTTGCATACCACAAAGCTCCGCTGTTCGCTTGACGTCTTGCGTCTACGATTGGTTTATTCTTCATTGTTGGTGTGGCACCCATTGACGATAATATAATAGAAGGAACTGGTTTTTCTATTGGCTTAGGAGGTTCTTCCTTTACCGGTTCATTAACTTGTATACGAGGCTTTTGAATCTTTGTTTTTTTAGTACCCTGCTTAAACAAATCAGTTTGTTTATTTACTTTATTGAAAGCATCGTTCCACTTTTTCGTTACATCTTTTTCAAAAGCCATGCCCTCTTTCTTCTCACTTTTATAAGTTCGGAAAGCAGCATTACGCTCAGCTTGTTTATTTGCTTCTCTTGCTTCTAGTTTCCGTTCTCTCTCCTCTTTACTGTTCTTGTAAAGACGAACCCCATCACATAAATGACAGAGAGCTGAGTTTTCACACTTGTTATGTGTTTCTTCATTACACTTATGCAACAAGACTCAACTCCTCATCGCAACTAGATGTTTGCTTGAAATTAGAAGCATCTTCATTTAATCCTGTGATAGTAACTACTCTGTGCTTATAACAAACAGCTTGATATCTAGATGTGACTAGAATGTAATGATCTTTAACTTTAGATTTCTTTTTGTATTTCACATCACGAGCAAGATCTCGATTTATTTGCATCACAACACGTTTTTTAGAAGCTGTTCTTTTCCCTACACGTTGTTTATACCTCCTGACAGCGTGTTCCGTAATCGTCATCGTAAGTTTCTCCTTTCCTTAGTTTTATGATGCTCTACCTAAAGAAGAGAAAGATTCTTGTGAAACCATTAAATCCTTATCTAATTTAAGTAAGCCATTGATTGTTATTAGACGATTTTGCTTGTTAATAAGAACATCTAAAATTCCTTTAATAAACATGTATCGTTCTGTTGATTCTCGCTGCATATCATACAAAGTTAATCCTTCTTGTGTGGTAATTTTTCTTACTTCCATAACAGCGTTACGCTTTCTTTCATCTTCATTTTTTCCAGTCAAACCAACACGTTCAATTTCTTTTACCATTAAATCGATTCTCTCTTTGGATGATTCTAAATCCGAGAATTGAATGCGAAGGGTTGAATAGATACTGTCTATTCTTGAAAGGATGCTAATAGCCATCGCTGGGTTTACATCCGTTGGGATATGAATAGATTGTGTGTTTTGATTTAACTCTCTACGATAAGCTGCCCATTGTTCTGCGGTCATGTCAACAATCGGATTCATGCACTATTCCCCCTTACTTTCTGTTAATAGAGATAATGTGCGCTCCAGGATTTGTTGATGCAATTCTTCGACGGCTAATGTACCATCTAAAATCATTGCATTCCCATCTTCCTCTTCTAACTTCATATAACGAAGATACAGATCACGAGCTCTTGTTAATAATTCTTTATCGCTTTCGTACTTATCGTTTTCGCCATGCTTTCCTTTTCTCTTCATTGATTCTTCTGGTTCAATATCTAAAAAGATTTGGAAGTTAGGCTCTGGCATACGGTCCAGTAAATTAGCTGTAAAATCGATATCAACACCATTTGCTGTACTGTAAACAAGTTGACTTACTAAGTATCGATCTAAGATAAGAACATCTAACTTCTCTGCTAATTCTTCGAACCAATTAAGCTGAGCATACTTATCCGCTGCCATAATACACTCAATCGCAAGTTGCCCTGGGTTATATTCTCCATCAAGAAACTGACGAATCAACCCACCAGTTGGTGTATCATAACGATGAAATTCAGATTGTTCTACATTGTAGCCACGTTCGTACAAAGCTTCGTGTAGTTTATCTGCCTGCGACTTCTTACCTGACTTATCTAAACCTTCAAGTGCTATAATAATCATGCTGCGCTCACCCCACCTGTGCTACCAAATCCACCAGTGCGAAGTTCTGAAGCATAATCATCATCAGCAGTAAGATAAGGAAGGAAAATACCTTGAGCGATACGATCTCCATGATTCACAACAAATGGTTCTGTTCCTTCATTGCGAAGTAGAATTCGAATGTGGTTGCCATAAAAATCAGCATCGATAACGCCAGTTGCATTTTGTAAGGTTAAATCCTTCCCATACGCTAAGCCGCTTCTTACAAATAAAGCTAACCACTCATCTTCTTTCATATAAGCAGTTAAACCTGTATTAATAATAGCCTTTGAGTTCGGTGGAATAACATAATCACCGACTGCAGCAATATCATAACCTGCTGCGTTAAGTGTCTTACGAGTTGGCTTTAAGACCGAAAAGTTTTCGAAGTGCTCTTTAAAATCGTTTAACACTTCAAAGCCTCTAACTTTTTTGTTTTTAAATAGTTTTAAAATATTCATGTTGGATGTTACCTCCTGGAGAATAACGACTTAAGCCGTTTGTATCATGACCGTTTTATAGTTGTCTGGAATCTCTCCCAAGAACGGACTAGGTTTTTGTCTAATCGGTTTCTGGGAACCATACTCATACTTAAAGGCAGAATGAGTTAGGTACAGTCGTTTTCCAGCTCTGGTCATAGCTACATACATTAAGCGTCGCTCTTCTTCCAAGTCTGAGAGTTTTTGCTTAGAACGATAATGTGGAAACACATCATCTTCCAATCCAATCACGAATGTTTCAGGCCATTCTAAACCTTTAGCAGAGTGAACAGATGTTAAAGTAACAAAGTCTTCCTCATCTTCATCTGAATCTCCATCTAAAGTAATTTCAGAAACAAATTGAGCCAAGCTATTTATTTCTTTTTCTTGTGCATCCCAATGACGAGCATAATCACGTAAATGAGTTACGTTTTCGATTCTAGTCTCATCTTCTTCTTTTTCCTTATCAAACTGACCCATAAAATCAGTCTTCTTAATAAGTGTTTGCATAAATTTAGTAGCAGAGAATTCACCAACTAATGCTAATTGACTAAGCTCTTGCATTAACGTCGCAAATTCCTTAATCTTTGCAACTGTCGATTTATTAATCTTTGATAGCGCTGCTACCTCATCAATGTTCTGTAAAGCAACAAAGAATGGGATTCTTCTTTCATGAGCAAATGCATAGATTTTCTCAATCGTTGTTTTACCAATCTTACGACTAGGTACATTGATGACTCTTTCAAGAGCATAATCATCTGTTAAGTTATGACTTGCACGAATATACGAAACAAGATCTTTAATTTCTTTTCTATCATAGAAAGAAGTTGTTCCTACAATCTTGTATGGAATGTTCTCATCACGTAAAGCGAGTTCTAAATGCTTCGATTGGAAGTTCATTCGATAAAGAACAGCAAAGTCTTTCCAATCACATTGAGTCGCCTTTTTCATATTTACAATCATCCGGGCAACAAAATCTGCTTCCCTCGATGCATCATTGAATCGGAACACATGAATGTCATCCCCTACTCCACTTACAGAAAATGCTTCTCTTTCTAATCTCATTTTGTTGTTACCAACAAGAGAGTTAGAAGCGTTAACTATGTTTTGAGTAGAACGGTAATTTTCTTGCAGTAAGATTAATTGAGTTTCCGGATGTATTTTCTGATAGCTTAAGATGTTTTCAATCTTTGCTGAACGGAACGAGTAAATAGATTGATCCGCGTCACCAACTAAGAAAATGTTTCCGTGCTTTTGAGATAGCATTTCAATTAAATCAAACTGAATTTTATTCGTATCCTGAAACTCATCTACAAGTACGTAACGGAATAAATTCTGATACCTACCCAATAATTCAGGATTGTTTTGAAATAGATGAACTGTCTTAAGCAGTAAATCATCATAATCAAAGTAATTATGAATAGCCTTTAAATCTTCATACTTTTGATAGATATGAGAAACCGCAAGCTTTTCTTTATCTCCTGTGCTATTAGACTGAGCTTGACCAGGACTAATCGCTTCATTCTTCCACAATGAAATTTGAGAAAGAAGGTTGTAGACAATATTCTTATCTGCTTCTAATCCTAGTTGGACAGCAGCGGTCTTAACTAATGCTTTTTGATCTGTATCGTCCATCAGTGTAAACATATCCATACCAAGATGATGAATGTTAGTAGATAGGATACGGTTACAGATACTATGGAATGTACCAATCCAGCTCTTAGAAGCCCGACTATCCATACCAGTTACTCGTTCCTTCATTTCTTTAGCAGACTTATTCGTAAATGTAATGGCAAGAATACGCCAAGGATCTACACCCTGCTGCAGTAAATAAGCAATACGAGTAGTTAGTACTTTTGTTTTTCCAGAACCAGCTCCGGCCAACACAAGGACTCGTCCCTCTGTTGTTAAAACTGCTCTTTGTTGGCTACTATTTAATGTACCCATCAAAGGATTCTCTACTGTAGCTAACAAATTACCTCCCCCTTTCGATTAACTATAGGTGTTGAGTTGTTTCGTTCCCTGAACTTCTTATGGAAACGTAAGCAGTTAAATCGGATTCGTCAATAAGTCAGCAAAAAAAATAAGACGAGCTTTTAAACTCGTCTTACAAGGTGGCACTATTACTTGGGTTCTTTCGTCTTAGGTGCTACTTTATTATCTTTTACCAATGTCATTACTGACGCGACAAAAGTAAGAACAGCAGCAATCTCCGTTTCACCTACAACAGGTAACGGTTGTTGACCTTTGGCAACCAAGTATTGGTTCAACCAAGCTAACGCAAAGACAATAATACGAATTAATGCCCCTTTGTTATCCATAATAAATTCTTTGGACATATGCAACACCTCGAAAAAGAAAATATGGTACTTAGCTACCATAACGATTTACGGAAGTAAGAACCATATCATGCTTTTTCTATTCCTAACTTAGACCACATGAAACAAGTATTATTGAGCCTGTGGCATATTGAATAAGGTATTTGATTGTGTTTGCTGCGCTACTTGAGCTTGTTGGACCATACGATTATCATGAATTGCTTTAACCGCTGCCCCAAGTTCATTAATTTTCACATCCGCAATTTCCTTTGTAAGGTTTGAAGTGATTTTAAATTGCCCATAAATATCCTTCAACTTAGCCACCACATTTTCTTGAGTAGCTCCTGCACCTAAAGTTAAGGTTGCGATTTGCATTGCTAAATCACGCATTTGGTGTTTCTGTGGCTCTGTAGCCGCATAAGGATTTTGTTGCTGTGGTGGATTCTGATATTGCTGTTGTTGTTGTTGTTGTTGATAATTCTGTTGCTGATAATTTTGAGGAGCCTGATTAGGCCCCTTATCATCAGAATCAACTGGTAAGTCTTCACCAGCGTATACATATAGTCCAAGTCCATGACCTGCAATAGCTTTCACCTTTGCACGTTGGATGCTGTTATTGATGTCAAATGTTGTAGGTTTAGCGATTGGCTTATTACGGAAGTCTAATACTGGGAAAGGTTCAGAGACAGAAACACCATTTACGATAACTTCTACTTCTACAAAGTATCCAAGAGCGGTTCTTATATATGGTACTAAAAGACCACCTGTTTCAGGCTCAGGGAAACGTTTTACATTAATCTTTGCATCAGGATGTTTTCGTTTAAGTTGTTCAACTGCATGAGCCCAACTCATATAAGAGAATCCATTTTTCTTTTCTAGGTATTTCGTTACATCCATACCTGCCATTTCCGCAAAATAGTTCTTTTCTAATTTAACGGGTTCTTCTACAACGTCTTGCTCTACTGGCGGAGCTTCTGTAGTTACTGCTGTCATTTGTTTTCCTCCTTGATTACTCTGGAACATATAAGTCCCTCCTCACATTAATTGTTGAGGGTATTCACTTTTTAAGAAAGGAAGCCCCTTTTTCAAGGAGCCTTTGCTCTAGTTGGGTAAGTCTTAACAATCATTCATGATGTTCGAAAACTGCTCCGGAGTTGTATGCTTGGAAATAGAACGAATAAGACAAGCTAAACTAGGTTGCTTCTTTGAAGAAGTTTCTACTTGTTTAAGTACTTCTACATATCCTTTTCCTTTACACATACTACAAAAGCCACTCTTCACAATACCGGTGCCATCACACCATGAACATGAACGATTCCTTAACATATTTAACCCTTCCTTTCAAAAGTATATATACTGAACGGATGATCATTATCCTCACTTTCTGCATGTTTTGCATCTAATTTAGACGACCATTCCGAACTGTCTAACATAGGAAAGTATGAATCTGCTTCTGGGAACGAATGATGAATGCGCGTAAGATAGACACGAGAAGCCATCGGTAAGAACAATTCATAAGTTTGCTGACCACCAATAACAACAATCTCTTTATCTTTCGATTGTTCAATCATGAATTGAATGTACTCTAAACTTTCAAAAACAAGATTCTCACCTACTAAATGCAGATGATCCAGTGTTAAAGCCATTGGGCTTCTAGTAAGTACAATATTAAATCGATCCTTTAATGGTTTATGACCAAGTGAAGCAAAGGTTTTATAGCCCATAATAATTGGTTTGCCTTTTGTCTTTTTTATGAAATGTTTCATATCGTCCTTCAATCGGCAAAGTAATTTATTCTCAAATCCAATTGCATTGTTTTCATCTGCAGCTACAATAAGGCTAATCATACTGCAACCTCAATTTTCATTTGTGGGTGTTTATCATAGTTTTCTAAGCGGAAATCATCTGCTGTAAAACTATAAAAATCTGTTTTTTCGGGATTAATCCATAAAGTAGGAGCGGCATAAGGCTCTCTTTTAACAAGCTCTTCTGCCAATTCAAGGTGTTTGTTGTAAATATGACAATCTCCGATAATATGTAACAATTCCCCTACTTCTTGCCCAATATGACGAGCAACCATATGTAGAAGTATTGCGTATTCACATACATTAAAAGCATTTGCTGTAACAAAATCCTGAGATCTTTGTTTTAAAATCAGATTCGTTTTCTTTCCATCTGACCAAAATTGTAAGTGGTGAGCACATGGAGGTAAATTCATTCTTCCTGTATCATCTACGTTCCACATTTCAATTACTGCTCTACGAGTAAATGGATCTCGTTTTAGTTCTCCCAAGACATAATCCATTTGGTTGTCGTAACCGAATATAGGTTTAGCTACTTGATATCCGTATGCCTCACCAATTGAACCCTTTTTCTCTAATCGAACAAAAGGAAATGTTTTTGAGAATCTAAGTCTTGTTTTTTTAAATGCCCATTGGTTCCAAATTTTCGCTCTCATATCATTTACGTTGTTAGAACGTTTACGATAAATCCAATCTACTTCATCAAAGATAGTTTTTAATGGTAGCGGACGAGTTGTTGGTGCTGGGAATTCTTTTGATAAATCATAACGATTAACAACACCGAAAATTCGTTTTGTTGCAATTGGTGATCCATCTTCCCATACTGCACGATTATCTGGAATCCATTCTTGAGCCAAGATAAGTTTTAAAGTATCCTTCTGATAATCATCTATTAAAGCCAATTTCCATCCTCCCTTTTCTTTTCTTGCTATAACGTAAGGATTTAGAAATAGGAAAGTCAACCCGCGAATTAGAGTAATTTCACTCGCTGAACATTCTCTTTTTCTACGTAGGAATCCAATAGAGAAAGTAAATAATCTTGAGAAGATTTATTGATTTTTACTTCGTCATAGAATTTAACTTCTCCACCAACAAAGCTTTTTGATTGAGGAGCACGTAGGTAAAGTTCGCCTGAATTTTCTTTAGAGTTGAACACGACAATACGGGTTTCTCCAATCCCTGCATCAACTAACATCGTTGTAACAATACCTATTCCTTGTTGTTTGGTAGAAGGTTTGAATAGCTTCACTTTGCGAATACCTAGTTCTGCATTTAAATACCCCGACTTGTTTTCTATGGTGAAACGTACTTCTGAATCTTTTGTGATAGTAGCAGTTGTTGACAATGTAATTCCCTCCAAATAAAAAGGCCCTCCACTAGGGAGAGCCATGTTTTGTTTTATTTATAAATTAGCTAGCAAATTTGTAGTTAACACCAGCTTCAGCTGCATGTGTAATGATGACAGACTCCACTTTGATTCCTTTTAATGGCTCATCATCTTCATCTTGGAATTTTGCTTTTACAAATTCTCCATCAACAAGCATTTTATGTGTTTCTTCAACGATATTTGCTGGGTTAAAACTCATAGAGAAGTAATCCCCACCATGCATATAACCACTAAGTTGAATCGTTTCACTGAACAGATTGATACTCTTACTTCTTAATTCGATAGATTTACCGTTATCAAGAATCACTTTAACGTCATATCGTTGTGAATCTGTTGTTAAGATATTTAAATCACCAATAGCAGAACGGAATGTATAACCCTCATTTAATTCAAACGCAATCGCACGTAAGCTGTCGTAATTTAACTTTACACGATTTGCAAATGCTACAACATGCTTGATTTCACCATGATACTGTTCAGCAATTTTGTCTTTTAGGTAGATTTCAATTTCAGTAGCAGTTGGATAATCAAATCGGATATGGTAATGGAATCGACCAGGACGGCTTAACATAAACTCATTTACCTTATTAAGATCGTTTACCGTAATCGCATAGATACGTTTCTTCTGAGAAGTACCATCAAATAACCCCAGTAAGTTTTCCTGTTTTTCTGCTTCTTCATTACGAGGATTGAACATCTTTTCAAACTCATCCAAGATAATTAATGCTTCTTGGTCAATTTGTTCAATGAAATCAGCAATCCCTGGGAATGCCTTTGTAACCATAATAACCGGGATTTCCTTTTTAACAACTGCTTCTGCAATAAGTTGAACAAACATAGATTTACCCATTCCTTTGTTACCACTCAAGATAAGACCTAAGCTACGTTCAAATTTTTCATATGATTTTAATACTTTATTAATTTTTTCTGGGTGACTTCCATAAATCTTTGCTTCCGTTGATTCAAAGTTATCAATCTTCTCTAAAGAGAAACCTGATCTTGGATTGAATTCTACTTTGTATGTAGCAGCTGGTAGTTTGTCATAAGTTTTTAAGTCATCACCGTAAATTTTATAAGTACTTCCGAAGTTAATAATTTTCATTTTATATTGCTCCTTTTTCTCTCGTTGTTTTTTTTGTTTTTTGTCGTTGTTGAAAAAAAGAGTCTCAGGTAACCGAAATCACCCGAGACTTATTTAAAGTTGTTGAGATTATCAATCCCAACGATCAAGCTTGTAAACTGCTGTTCCTGTTTTTGTTGTTACACGAACCATTGCGTTCCAAGTTCCACCATATTGCAATCGAACGCCACAAGCAGAAGCTTCGTCATACTCTTCAATAGCTGCACCCTTAGAATAAGATTCAAGAGTTGAGCGGATTTCACGTAACTCTGATTTAAGGATTTCTGGGAACAATGCATTACCAGCACTATTGAATCGATTATCTTTTGCTCCATCTAAAATAAGGAATACTGCTTTTCCTTGATGAGCATTTTCGTCATACCACATAGACGGCTGGAATGTAATTGCCGTTACTTTTTGATAACCTGTAGATACATTCCACTTGCTAGCATTTGAACCTCCACTGTATACATACCAAGAGAAAGGATTACGTTGCTCTTCTTTATCCCATTGTAAAATAGGTGGCGCATCTTCATATGAAGCTGTAAGAATAGCTGAGAAGTTATCAACACTCTTAACTTGGTATTCAATTTCTTCTGCTAATGGAAGAACTGTTTCCATGAACTTTCTCCATGTCATAGTGACAGGTGGTACATTCATTTTAGGTAATTCCTTCTTATCTTTTGATTGAATATGTGAGAAGATACCTCCACTATTTTTAATAGTTTCTTTTTTACCTTTAGGAGTCCATTCTGTTTTTAGTTCATCTACTCGTGCAAATCGACGAATTAAAGATTTTTGAATTCCTAATTTCTCAACAATCTTTTCCGCTTGAGCAATGTTACCTGCTGATGGAGCTGCTTGTGGACGTTGGTATTGTAATGGGTGCATCTTCTCAGCAAATCGACGACTAACTGAATCAAATGACATACCAGAAGCGATATCATCAAGAAGCGTTCCAATCATTGAGCTTCTAACATGACAGAAACCTGTCGGTGCCGTAGCAACAGCTAACCAAACAATGTTTTCTTTATGGCGAGAGTTTTTAACATTGTCGCGTTTTTCATGTACTTCTCTAAACCATTCAGCAGTACCTAAGCACTTCTCTGAGCGATATAAAGATTCTGTTTTTAAAAGTCCTACCGCTTGATCCACTACATCAACTGAATACTCCATTAATGCTCTGATAAGCATTTTAAAGTCTTCTAATTTTTCAGCCATAACTTGATGTGCAGTACGAATTACAGAACGATTTACTAATGTTTGAGGTAATGCGACAGATAAATGAGTCCATTCACCAGTACGAGGAATACCTAATACTCTTGCATCTGGAATAAATACACCATTTACTCTTGAATTTAACACCGCTTTTTTCATTGCAGAAACGGCTGGTGCGAAGAAACGTGGTGTAATATCTTCATTCCACATTGCAGAATTCATAGTTCCATTTTCATCGATAGTAACAAGACCACCGAAGCGGTTAATGAAAGTACGGCAAGCGTTACAAGTATAATGCTGACGAGCTTCTGCAGGTAGATTATTTAAATAGATTTCATATAATTCATCAACATTTGTAGTGAATAGTTTCTTACCTGAATTAATAGCCATATCAAAGAAATTCTTTACGCTTTGTTCAAATTGAGGGTACTGATCCTGATTGCTGTCCTCTTTGTTATAACCATACCCATTTAAGCTCAATTCTTTATTCATTTTCAACACTCTCCTGTTTTTGTTAGTTTTTTGTTTTATATAATAGTGAATGATTCTATATCACCCAACTGAAATTCCTTCAATAACTTTATGTACTTCACTTGTAACATCATGTCTTGAGTCACATAGGAAGGAACCATCCTGATAAGTGGTGACCACGCAAACCAGTTTCCCATCTACCATAAAATGATTTACTTCTGTAGTAATATTGCTCATAACTTTTCCTCCCATATTAAAAAAGGTAAGGGCGTTAGCCCTCACCTATTAAGCTGCTTGTTGGTCAATTAATTCTTTTACATCCATTAATACGCCGAATAATCCATCTGCAGATGTTGATTTGCATGGAACGAAAAATTCATTACAAATTTTCGCAACGTACTTACTTGCATCATGACTATTTTCTTGAGTACTAATAATTACGTAGTCAGACTTAAGAATCTGAGCGCGAATTTTTTGTTTATGCTCATCTCCTGTAAGATGAGTAAGTTGAATTTCTTCTACTCCATCTAACGAATCTTTAAAGTTATTCATGCGACCTTCTAGCCCTACTAAAAGGATTTTTTTGTTCAGAAAAGGTTTTTTATCAAGTCGATCTATCATGGAGAAGCCCAATTCTGATTCAGTAGCATTATTTTGACGATGTACTAATCGTTTCGATTCGATAGAAGCTGTTTGTTCTATTTCTTCTGTATCATATTTGTATGTCGCACGGAAACTGTTTGTAATGTTATTTGTGTAGAAACGCCCATCAATAACATCACCTTTCGAAATTTTAAAACGGTTTGCATCTTTTTCATTAATATATAAACAAGCTGGTGATTCATTTACAAAAATAGCTCCAGAGTTTGTACTTGTAACAACTAATCGGCTACCTATTTCCTCAACGATACCCATTTTGATTTCTGATAAATAAGGGTTCGGAACATTTTTCCGATCCACGATACTGAATTCATAAATTGGTGAACCATCTTGAAATTGACCTTTGATACCCGTTACTTCAATTTTATTTTCATTTTCCATAGAAAGCTTACGAACTAGCTCTTCTGGAATTGGATATTTTAATTCTTCAATTACACCGCCAAATGCTTTCTTAAGGAAAGTAAATACGTGTCCAACTGGATATGTGTCTACCATTTCTACTGGTTCAACAACAATTGCTTCTGGTGCTAATACTTCTGTTGGTTCTAATACAACATCTAGTCCTACACCGCCGCCTTCATAACTCATTTTGCTTAATTCTACAAGCTGTTCAATTATTCTGTGATGAGGTTTAGCCCATTCTTCATATCTGTTAAAGTTTGATAATGTAACCTGTTGTAATTCATGAACCATCTTTGCTTTTAATTCTTCAAACATTTTATCTATATACATTTTAATTATTCCTCCAATTTGTCTAGCAACTTATGATGCTATTATACTTTCAATTAAAATCGAATTGTCTTGAATGACATAGATGTCATCTAAGATTCATTTAGTTCATTTTTCATGTAATTGTTTTATATTTTCAGACAAAAAGAAGAACCGCCCACTTCCTAGTGAACGGCCTTACCTTTTTGACTATAGAGCAACGGGCTCTGTTTGTTCATACATATTATATGTTGTTACTTCGCTGGACATAGCTTCGCAATAATCATCGAATGCTTTCTTACCCTCTTTATCGCTGCTAAATTTATCAGTGGGTAATGAAACTCCACGATCAATTTTCACACCGCGACGGATAATAAAATCATCTCGCATATCAGCATCTTGAACGATACCAGATCCTGCGAAGTGTCCACCAAAGCTTGAACGTAACATTGTCATATTCGATACCTCTCAAGATGTTACAGAATGTAGCCTAATCGAGTAGGAAATATCATGTAGGGACTAATTCTGTTTTATTTTTTATGCTGCAGCTTGTAATTCAGGTTTCGGTGCTACTTCCATGTCACCATAACCATCTTCATCTACACGTTCACCATCTGGAAGTTCAACTTCTACTCCGCGGATTTTCGCTTCAAGTTCAGCAGCTAGGTCTTTATGTTCATGTAAGAATGCAACAAGTTTTGCTTGTCCATTAAACTTAAGTTCAATGCCTTTATGTTGACGGATTTCACCTGTCTCTTCATCAATGATTCGGCACCATCCACCGTTTTTCTGAACAAATCCCGCAAGAATAGCTACCTGAGCTACTTCATCAATACGGTCTACACCATGTCCATAAATAAGTGGGAACGCTGCTTCTTTAAACGGAATTGCAATTTTGTTTTTCACAACTTTAATTTTTACCCAGTGACCAATAATGTCATTACCGTCTTTAATGTATTCGCCCATTTTTACTTGGATACGTTGAGAAGCATAGAATGGTAATGCACGACCACCAGAAGTTGTTGTTGGTGTACCAGCAGGGCTGAATCCACCGATTTTTTCACGAATCTGGTTAATGAAACCTACTGTACAGTCATGTTCATAAGCAATACCAGTTAGCTTCTGCATTGTTGTACTCATGAAACGAGCTAGTAGACCCATAGTTTGTTGTTCAGCAGATGATTCTACGATTTTAGTAGGAACCATAGCGGATACAGAGTCAACTGCAATTAAACGGACTTCACCTGAGCGAATAAGACTATCAGCAATGTCTACAGCATTTTCTGCAGTTTTTGGATTTACGTAGATTAATTTATCTAAGTCTACGCCATACTGCTGTGCTAACTCTTTATTCATAGCATGTTCCATATCAATGAAAGCAACATAGCCTTCATTTTTACGTTGAACTTCAGCTATATGAAGAAACATCAATGTTGTTTTTCCAGCCATTGAGTTACCAAAGTACTCAATAATACGACCATTTGCTACTCCTCCACCCAAAGCTAAGTCCATTGTTAATGAACCACTTGAGAAAAGTTTAATAGTTGGACCTGTATTTACTGAATACCCGATTGTATCTTCCCCAAGTTGTTTGTTGATTGTAGACATTAATTTTTCAATGCTCATTTATTGTCCTCCGTCGTGTTGTATTTTGTGAGAATCTCCTGTGCACGCACTAGGACTTCCACATCTTCATACAACCCGAACTGCTTTGCAGAGTCCCTTTCACTCCTAGCACGCTTTTCTACCTTATTAATAAGGCTTCCAAGATCAAGAGAATCTTCTTGTTTCATAGCTTGTTTAGTAAAGTATTCAAACTCCTCGGCTAAACAAAGAGAGATTTGTTCTACCGCTTCTTCATGCGGTAGTGTTTGTAAATAAGAGTTATAAAGGCTCATCATGAATTGATGAAGCCCTTGTTTTAACTCTGATCGTAATCGTCGTTGAGTACTCATATAATCACCTCAAGAAACGAATACCCTACCTTAGAATGGTAAAGCATCGTCACTAATGTTCACGCTACCAGGGAACATTTCAGGGTTGTATTGCCCTTGTTGTCCTTGCTGTTGGTATGGAGGTTGTTGAAATTGTTGCTGCCCTTGTTGAGCGTAAGGGTTTTGACCTTGGAACTGTTGTTGTTGACCTTGTTGCTGATATTGAGGTTGTTGGAACTGCTGCTGTCCTTGTTGCTGGAACTGTTGTTGCTGACCATTACCTTGTCCACCATCATTGTTAGAAGAAAGGAATTTGATATTATCTGCACGAAGTTCCCAATAAGTGATATTCTCTTTTTTAGAAGACTTCATCTTACCTTCTACTAAAACAACCGAACCTTTTTTAGTGTACTGTTGTACGTTCGCACCTAATTTACCCCACGCAGATACATTGAAGAAATCAGTAGTTTTTTTGTCACCATAACCATCATCTACAGCTACAGCAAAACGACAAACCGTGTTTTCACCATAAGGAGTGCTTTCTGGATCACGAGTTAAACGACCTACGATTAATTGTTTTTGATACATAATAAATTACCTCCGGTTTTTTAATTTGATATATATGTTTCATTCGCTACATAGTCATGAAGCGGTTTTAACAACGAAAATACAGCGTCTTTGTTAGACATCTTCTTCTCTTTAAAATCTTGGACAAATTCTATTTCCATTAAAGAGACTCCTTCATTGCATGCAGTTGCTGCGCTTAACTCATTTTCAAGTTTTTCTTGAGCGAATTTAATTTGCTCAACTGAAGGATAAGGCATTGCTGAAGTACATCTGCTATAGATATAGTTCCTACATCCAACAGCACAAACACTGTCTTGATCGTAATGATTTGTTTCATATTTAACACCTAACTTTTCAAGCGTAGGTATTAGTGATTTTGGTACATTCGCCCCAGTCGTTCTTTCACGCCGGTTATGAATGTATAAAGCTTTGAACTCAACAACGTACTTATCACGACCATAACGATGATTCGAATAGTCATAACGTGGTTCATGATAAGTAAACAAGATGCTTCCAACGCTCAATTTCTTATGCATTGCCATCGCTATATCACCCCTATTGTTTCTGAGTAGATTTAGATTCTCTTCTTATTTTGTTGTAGCAGCGGCGACAAACACTTGAGTATGACTCATTGCCACCTACCTGTACGACTTCTCCCTCAAAGACAGGAATGTTGTTTATTAGGCGCACATTTCGATTTGCTTTATTCTCACAATGAATGCATTGGTTCTTGATTTCACGAATACTATCTGCTGATTCGACTAATCGCTTACTTCCTTCGAATAGCTGACCTTGGAAATCTGTCATTAGCCCATAAGCAATAACGTTAATCCCAAAATCATCTGCTAAATGTGAAAGTGTATCGATCATATCCTTGTCCATGAATTGAACTTCATCTACAAATAACCAGTCAGGTTTTTTCAGCATTGCTATCTGAATTAATTCCGTGAAATGAGTAATTGGTGTGCAATCCATCTCAATACTTAGGGCACGAGATTTAATCTTTGTATCCCTTGTATCCTGAGAACTCTTGACGATCTCGAAGTTCTTTCCTTGTTGTTCGAAATTAAATGCGGTCATAATCAACTGTGCTGACTTTGAGCTGTTCATGCTTCCATAATAAAAAACTACCTTGGCCATTTAGACCCTCTCCCTCTTACTAAAATCAATGTTGTTTTGTTGATCCAATCTTATTTAGGCGTTGCTCTTCAGCAATCAGAATGTGTGTCCAATTCTTTTCATACGTTTTTAAGAAGTCAAAATACGCTTCCTGTTCATCAGAGGTTGGAGTAAGTTCAAAGATATGAACTAAACCATTAATCACATCAAGAGACTCTTCTTTATTGTCATCATTGAAGACAAATAAAAAGTGCGTTTCTCCCTGCTCTATCTTCATCTGCAATGCTGTTAAAAGCAGACTAGCGACAGTTTTTTCACTAGCATTCGGGAAGAGACGCCTACATGTTTCGATTGAAATATGATTATCGTTAGTAAAGTCATCGTCTTTGAAAATAGAAGTATCTTTTAAGTCTGTTACCGCTAAAATAAAATGATTTCGATGAAATGCTGTTAAGTTGCTTTCATGAATTGTGGATAAATTGATCAATTGAATAACTCCTCTCAGAACGTAAGCACTTAAAAATTAAAAATCAAGACAAAAAGAGCCTTCCCAAGTAGTTTTTTCTACAAGAAAAGGCTCCTTATATAAAACAAAAAAACCGCTACATTTAGCGGTTCTCCGTATCCCTTTTTAAGTGTAGAGATAAACACGTTTCGTAACAAATTTAAATGTGATTTGAGGGAGAGAATTATTATTATTATTATATGGCAGAGAGGACGAGATTCGAACTCGCGCACGTTTTACCGCCTACTCCCTTAGCAGGGGAGCCCCTTAAGCCACTTGGGTACCTCTCTGTATTTTGGGAAGGTGGTGGGGAATTGACCCCACGGCCTCTTCTCTTTACCAGTCAGTCTCCAATTTCCAGTTCACCTTCATATGTAATTTTGGCAGGGGCAGTAGGAATCGAACCCACAACGGAGGTTTTGGAGACCTCTGTTTTACCTTTAAACTATACCCCTATATGGTGGGCCGGGATGGATTCGAACCATCGAACCTTTCGGGGTGGATTTACAGTCCACTGCGTTTAACCACTTTGCTACCGACCCATAAAAGGTGAGGGCGTTAGCCCTCGTTGGTGTCATACATGTGTGTGAAAAATAAATTTAAGTAGGGTGTCGGAACACTTCTACTCTGTTCGCTAAGGAACGGAAACAACCTAACAGCTTTCGCCACATCTCGTAAGATGCTACGGTTTTTGGCATGTCGCCGTACAAGGCTACTGGTTTGTTGTTCTCTACTATCAGCCTTTTGTTCGACATGTGTGTCCTGTTAACTGTACGCCTCCGAAGGGACACTTCTTTTAAGGGGAGACGCACAGCAGATGCCGACAGAGGGACTCGAACCCCCAACCTACTGATTACAAGTCAGTTGCGCTACCAATTGTGCTATGCCGGCATATAAAATGGCGGAGCTGACGGGACTCGAACCCGCGACCTTCTGCGTGACAGGCAGACGAACACTCCAACTGTTCTACAGCTCCATTATAGAGGGGCATAAGCCCCTGTTTGATATTAATGATAATATGATTTGTGTACAGACAAGATATTAATCTTATTTTCTTCTGTGATAAGACCTTTTGCAAATGCATCTTCTACGTGTTGATCTGTAGCATGCCAGTAGAATCGTGCGCTAGCTAAGTAACGTACAAGACTAAACTGAGTTCCAGTTACACCATATAAAGCTGCTTGCGTTTTATCCTTATCATAGTCTTGGCTACGAGTGCCAGTTCCACCAACTAAGTAGTGTCCATCTAGCATCTCTTGAGTGATCAAGTCACCTACTTGAATTGCAGATAAATCTCCTTGGTAAGTACCGCGTTGCAATTTATTCCCTGAAAGATTTGTATAGCTTGCACCTAATCGTACATGAGGTACGAATTGATTAGCATACTCATCATAGGCTGTTTCAGGGTAAGAAGGCATTTGCCAGTCTTGTCGGCCTTGATTGAAATCATAATCATAAATCCAAGGAATCTCAATTCGTTTTGTGATTACTTTCGTTTCTCGATCGTACTCTAGCACTAAATCATAAAGGTTTGTCAATAATATCAAACTCCTTCTAGTTGTATTAGAAACTTATAAAAGTTCTAACGCCCCTACCAGGATTCGAACCTGGACTCTAAGCTTAGAAGGTTCATGTGCTATCCTGTTACACCATAGGGGCAAAGTGAAATACCTAAACATAAACAAAAGTCCGGATGACACGATTCGAACATGCGACCCCTTGCTCCCAAAGCAAGTGCTCTACCAAGCTGAGCTACATCCGGATAATAAAAGCGCGCCCGAGAGGACTCGAACCCCTAATCTTTTGATCCGTAGTCAAACGCTCTATCCAATTGAGCTACGGGCGCATATGGTGCTAAGGACGGGTTTTACTAGGATTCGAACCTAGGAATTCTGTGGCCATTCAGTGCACCAACCTCTTCTTGCTTTAAAACCCATAATATAATTGGCTGGGAATGATAGATTCGAACTACCGCATCAGAGAGTCAAAGTCTCTTGCCTTACCGCTTGGCTAATTCCCAATATAATTAATGGCTCTTGATTGAATCGAACAATCGACCTCTCCCTTATGAGGGGAACGCTCTAACCAACTGAGCTAAAGAGCCAGGTACCGAAGGCAGGAGTCGAACCTACACGCCACCGATTGTTACATCGTTGAGTCTGCCTGTTGAACTTACTTCGGTATGGTGCTAGAAGGGAAAATCAGATTTCTCTGAACCAAGATTCGGCTTGGACCCTCCCAAATCCTAGCATGATAAAAGTGGTAGCGTATGCCGGATTCGAACCGGCGAATATCGGATAGAAAGTCCGATGACTTAGGCCTCTTGTCGAATACGCCACGATATAATTACAATCCGACACCCATATCAGAAACAGTACCGAACGGGCATTCAGTAACATAAAATAAAGGAGTGAGTGAAATGATATGAATCATGGATGCCGGATTCTAATTACGGTTGCTAACGCTCTGGAATCGAACCAGATTTTCAAGGGTTATGAGCCCAAGTGAGATTGCCAACCTCCCGCCAGCTATAATATAAAGGTGGACATGAGAGGAATTGAACCCCTGCACTTTGTCGACTAAGATCTGCTCTACCACTGAGCTACATGTCCATTATAAGCGCCTTACGAGAATCGAACTCGTACCGTCTGATTGGAAGTCAGAAATCATAGCCATTAGACCAAAAGCGCATGTAAAGCAGAAGACAGGATTTGAACCTGCGAGATAATTGGGTTGCAGCCAATCGCGTTAAGCCACTTCGCCACATCTGCATAATAATATGGCGTGCATGGTTGGAATCGAACCACCCTTCTGGACTATGACCTCCTGCTCTGATACAGTGGTTTACCATAGTCAATCTCCTCACCAATCTAACCGTAATAACTTATCACTCATCTATGTTTCAGAATACATAGGGCCCAATAAGCTTTCGAGAAAGATTCGTTTCTACCTGAGCTACACATAATAATGGCGGAGGGTGAGGGACTCGAACCCCCATCGGTTTTACCCTACGTCAGTTTTCAAGACTGATCTCTTACCAATTAGAGTAACCCTCCACATTAGATACGGACGGAGAGACTCGAACTCTCACGCCGAAGCACTAGATCCTAAGTCTAGCGTGTCTGCCAATTCCACCACGTCCGCATAATTTGGCTCTGACGGTAGGATTCGAACCTACGACCTTTCGGTTAACAGCCGAGCGCACTACCACTGTGCTACGCCAGAATAATAATATTTAACAACATAAGTACTTATACTGTAATTTTGTTTTCATAACATAAGCACTTCTTTTTAATTTGTCAACATTAACTTTTTATATTTAAATAATGTTTGATGTAGTTACTAGATTACTAATACAACCCTATAGTCAAAGAAAGTCAATACCTATTTTAAATTTTTAAAAATAAAAAAGCAGACACAAAAATGTGCCTACCTTTTCGGGAATTAGTATCTTGTTAGATTAGCATAAGTTAGAGAAACCCAACCATCATGCACTCTCGCCCATCCACCACTAATATCGTAGATGTTCCATGTGTCTCCACTAGAGATAGTTCGAATAATATCTCCGTCTGTCGAAGGTTTAGTGCGGACGTTTAAGTTTGCAGTAGTTGTGATTTTTCCGATTGGATTACGTTTTCCTGCTAAGTCTTCAGGTGTTCCATTAGAAGAACTTCCTGCAGGTGTAAACTTAACATAAGCAGGACCTGCTGATACCCATTGGTTTCCTCCAACATTGTACAGACCGTTAGATAATCCCCAAGTCTGGTATGTTTCGCCTTTCTTCACAGTTTTAACAACTCTTGAATCAAAGCTAGCAGATTCACGAACGTTTAATTCAGCAACAAGAATCTCAACAACACCAATACCATCTGTAGAAGGTGGTGGAGTTACTGGCGGCGCTACAGTTGAACCATTAAGTTCAGCTTGTACTGCTGCTAAGAAACTATTCCAACGTCCTGCATCTAGGATACGGTGCGGACAATTCTTAACTGCTCTAGAATTACCGTTTTTAACACCAATCTCTGTCCAACTCTTATGAGTACGAACACGATCAATTCCCCATCCGCGCTCTCTTAGTAATTGAGCAACGAATTTAATAGATAAAGCTTCAGCTTTTTCATATCTTGGACCACCAGATAATGAGTAACAGATTTCAACACCGATAGATTTTCGGTTTCCGTTACCACCACCATCACCACAATGCCAAGCATTACGATCAACCGGAATACCTTGAATAACTTCGATATCATCTACTGCGAAGTGGAATGAAACCTCGTTAGTATTTCCGATCATGTAATTTACCTCGTTCTTAGCAGGCGCATCATTATAAGTGTTATGCACTGTAATGTACTCTGCTTTCATAGAATAAGGACACTTGATTGGGTATTTGCTTGTAGCCACAAGATTTTGTTTAACTGAAATGGCCATAGTCGTACACCTCCGTATAGATTGGAATGCACGACTAAATTAACCACTTCCTAAATTTGGCTCAAGGTTAAACTTAAGCTATTTTATTGAACTCTCCTAAACGAAGAGAGATAACATATCCATGTTGCTCTTGTGTTGCTCCTTCAATGCCTAATAGAGTTGCTGAATGTTGGTTGCCGTCCAACAATAGAGCTTCAGTCATAGGCACTTGCCCTTGTGCTACAACTGCTCCGTTTTTACCTACCATTGTTACTAGTTTATTTGTTACAGGGCCGTTTCCTAATTGTAACTCACTCTTTAGGTCAATTCGTTTGCCGACGGATTGTGCCCAAGATTGCGGTGAGTAGCCCGTCGCAAATCGAATAACTGTTTCAGTCTGAGTTAAATTGCCTGCACCGTCTTGTAAATTGCCCATTACTTGAACAGTTTGTTTTTGCTCAGTTTGTGTATGGATTCCTGTTTCTTTCAGTGTTTGATTAATAACACCTGTAACTAATCCATTTGCCGCTTCTGTCAACTCTTGACGAGAAGTTGGTAATACTTGCGTTTGATTACGAATTTCTTGAACCGCTCCACTCATATCTTTCGCTTGAGATTGAACTAGTTCTTGATATCCTTGTGTATAGTTAGTACCTGCAGTAGGATTGATTAATTGTTTCGCTTCTACAGGATTGTATTCTTTATTCATTAACGCTTCCGCAGATACCGTTTCTTTTGGAGCGTTTACTACTGGTGCATTTTCAACTACTGGAGTTGTTTGAGTTTCTACAGGAGTAGCTTCTGTCTTAACAACTGCATGTGCATTGGCTAACTCTTGTTGTCTTTCAGTATATACTTCTTCATTGATTGGTAAGAAACTTGTTACTTCACGAGCTTCCCCTTCTTTTTCATAAGGGAATACTGTTACTTCTTCTAATCGATCAAAGACTAAGAATAGTGATGTGCGTTGTTTTACCTCATCTTTTATTAAGCTAACATCTGTAATACGAGCTAACCATTTAGAATTGCGAATTGTTTCTTTTGTTAATGTATTAGATGCTGTTGCCATTTCAAATACATCGTACATTAATGAAACACGTTTCAGCTGTTCTTCTGGACGAGTGAATAATCCTAAGTGAACAACTTGTCCAACCATTGCTTTAGCAGCTTCTAAGCTAAACATAGATTCTGCCATCGGATGTAATGGTAATGCAATTTCATTAGTTAAAGGGAAATCAGATGGGACTTCTCCTTTAGCTACTACTTCTACTGGTGCTTGTTCAGTTTGTGTTTCTACTGCAGGTGTTTGAGCAACTGGCGCCGGCTGCACAGTCGGTTCAATAACACTAGCATCTAATTTAAATTGAGCAAATGTTTTTCCATCTTGCTCTTTCATTGTGTAATCAAGGATGGTAGCCATATAGTTGTTTGGTTTAAGAGCTGTTTTCTCATCAACACCAACTACAACTGTACCGTTAGCATTCTGCGTAAATAATCTAGCGATTCCATCTGCAGAACTAATTCCATATTTTTGAGCCATAACAGCTTCTTTTTGATTTGCAAACGTTCCTACAAAGCTTGGGTGAAGCATAAAGCTAGCTACGATAAATGGTTTTTCTTCCACTTCTTCTTGTGTTTCTGGAGCTACTACTTGAACAGGTTTTTCTTCAGCTACAACTTCTTTAGCTTCTTCTTTAACGTGTTCTGGAACTTCTCCTTTTTCTAAAAGGTTTGTAACGTTCTTTACAACCCAATGATCCTTCTCTAATAATTGAAGGTTTTTATATGTAACATTTGTGTAACGAGCACGAGAACGCTTAGTTACTTCTCCAAATGAAACTACATCACAAGTAATGAATCCATCGCTCTTAAGATGTTTCTGTACATGCTCTGGGAATTGCTCTAACTTAATTGTCTTAGCAATAGCAACTACTTCATCATCTAAGCAAAGCATTAACATGAATGAACGCTTCTCACGGAAAATAACACCACCACGCTCAATGATTTGACTCATGTGCTCTTCTTCTTTAGCTGTAGAAATAAGACCAAACTCTTCTACATACTCAATTGAATCTACTGGTGTTTCTACTACTTCTTCCGTTACTGGTTCTACTTTTACTATTGGTTCTTCAATTGGTGTGTCGATTGGTAGTTCTACTTGCTCAGCTTCTTCTAATCTTGCTTTAGCTTCGTCTTCCATATCTTCAACAGTTTGAACTTCTTTAGTATTCATAACAGCTGCTTCATATTTTGCATCTGCCTCTTCTTGTTCTTTAGCTTGAAGAAGTTCTTCTGCTAATTTAGCATCTTCTTCTTTGGATCTTTGTTCCATTTGTTGATTGTACAGAATAGCTGCGTTATTTTGATTCATTTCTACTTCTTCGCTTGACCCTAATACTGTTTCCTCTGTTACAGGAAGAACAACATCCTCTGTAACTGTTTCAACTGGTGCTACTGTTTTTTCTACATCTGGCACTACTACAGTGTTAGATGATAATGCACTTAAGTATTGTTCAATAACTGTTAACATGCGTTGCTTAACAGCATTGTCCTCTTCGATGTTTACTCGCTTTAATAAGTGATCAAATTGTTGTACGTTCATTAATATTCTCTCCTTTTCATATGAATCGATTTGTTTTTGAATTGAATTTACTGTTTTCATAATCTACTTACTCCTCTCACGATCTGATTGACTTAGATGAACGTAAGCAGTTGTTTCTAAAAATGCAATAACAGGGCAATAGTTTTTTCGGCAATAAATTAGGCAAAAGAAAAGGCCCTTCGGCAAAAGGACTCTTTCGTTTAACTAATTTTAAAAAAGGAGAGGGCGTTAGCCCCTCCCTCTTAAGGATGTTTTCTTACTTTTCTTTTACAGGTAATACATCAGAACAATAATCTACTTTGTGATTATTTCTAAACTTACAAACAACTGACGTCACCTTTTACACATTTTTAGCATCTCTTTCCGTTTTAGGTCTAACTGGTAATAATGTAGCTCTTGATGAATGAGTAAGAGCGTTAAAGTTTGTATAGTGATGATATAGTCTTCTTTCTGCAAAGATTTGATTTAGGTATCCCATTGTAATCAATGCAGCCATTTCATTTGATTGCATTCTTTGTGGTTGAGAAACAATATTCTGGCCACAACTTTGTGAAGGTAAAAGACTCTCACTGTCTTCTAATATATCCGGATAAACTCCAGCAACCGGTGTAAGCATCGTATCGTTATGATGTAATCCAACTACGCAATGACCTGCGTACCCTGAACGAATTTTTTCTTCATCTGTTCCTTCAAATAATACACCGTCAACTCCACAATCTATGTAGATGATGTTAGGGTCTTTCAGAAAGTATTCGTGCATAATTTTTCTCGAAGCATGGTTATCAACTGCGCCAATTAATACACGGAACAAAACACGAGAAGAATCAAGAACGTATGTCTCCTGATTAGAACGGAAACAATTCGATAATTCTTCGACTGACTCTACATATTCTTCACGATGATAGATAGGAAACTGATACGACATTCCATATCTCTCTGCCAAGACCTTCGCTTTATTCTTATCTAAATCTCTAGGTAAGAATGGTTGTCTTTGCAAGTTCTTTTCTTCAACCCTATCTAAATCAACCAATGTATAATCAAATGTTGTATGACTTGAATTTTTAGTTAAAGAGGATATTAACTTGGCTAATCGCTGCGTTATATATCCCCCATTTCCTCCACAACCAACTTGTACAATATCAAAATGCATTGTTCTACTTGGATAAAATTCTAGCGCTCTCATTCAATCACCCATTCTTTGCGCCTTTTACGATAGGCACAATTAGTTTTTTGTCTGCATCAACATCCATATGACAACGTTCTTTAGACAGTTCAGGGTAATCTAGTTCCAGCCATTCACGAACTTGTTCTAAAGTCATATCGTTTTCTGGTGGATTATATTGCTGTGCAGCATAGGCGATATTCCAAGTTGTATCTACTTTAGTAGTCTTCTTATCTTTTCCCTTTGCCTTACCTGCTGCTGGTTTCTTTTCTTCCTTATTAACCTGAACTACAGGTGGTTTCTCTTCTTCTTTCACTTGAACTACTACAGGTGGTTCAGTCTGTATTACATTATCAAATGGATTGTTACTACTAGGATTATCAAATAAATTTGTGCCTGCTGTTGTTTGAAATAGCCCATCAAACTTTTTTGATTCTGCTGGATCTAAGAAGTCGTTTTGTGATAAATCAATACTACCGAATAAGTCTTTTTTCTCTGTCATATAAATACCCTCTTCCTAATGAATTAATATTGGCGGTCTATTTTACTGGGAAATACACATTAACGAATCTTTGAACTAAGTCCACTGATGTATAATCCTCTTCAATTAATTTGTCATAATTAAAATGAGGTTGTCCCTGCGTCTCACTAAAGATTTGTCGCAAAGGCCAACCCCATTTATTTTTATTCTCTAAGTTATAGTAATGATCTGTAAACGCTGCAGAAAGCCAGTTATGAATAAAGGATGACATCTGAGCTAAATCCTGCATTTCTGTTAAAAAGAAGAAACACATTTCTCCATCTTTCTGTACATGTGAAAAAGGAAAACGATATAGCTTAGTTGTGTCACGAAATACTTTATCTCGGAATGCATAGCATCTCTTATTCTCAAGAATATATTTATCTCCATTCGGTCTAAATACGAAAACAAACAATAAGTTCGGGAATGGAATTTGTTTATATTTTGTTGAATGATATGTTAAGTTGTGTTTGAATTCTTTCTTCTCCATGAATAAAACAATCTTTCCGTCTGGTAAAGCCATGTATTTAACAGTGCCAGGTGGTAATGCAGGTGTTTCAAAAACAGGTATATCCAACTTTTTAGTATTTGTCTTTGTTTCGTAGCAGTTCTTCTGTACAAATTCAAATAGTGTATTGTGGTCTATATGGAATGAGCGTTGTGCCCCATTCTTTTCGTATTCGACAAGTGGTAATTTCTCATTTCCAATTGTAATTTTAATCATTTTATAATTCTCTCCCTTCAACTAATGAATTAATAGAATCGTTAACATCTCTAAGTTCTGTTAAAAATTCAATTGTATCGTTTATATCAAGACCTCCATTGTCTTGCATGCCTATCATGAAAGTACCAGGTTGGTTTGCGAAAGTAGAATGAACAGGGTCATCACTAGATGCAATTTTAGAATCTGGTAAGTAAACAAACTCAATTAAGTTTCCACAACTTGTATTTGTAAGTACTTCAATATTCCTTGTGAATTCAATAAAGGTCGGTTGATCAGCGTAAGGTAATAATGAAGGAACGCTTATAGCCCCAACTATAAAATAATTCCATCCTTCTGCATGGTCTTCAGAAACTTCATGAGGTACATCAATCCAATCAAAATCAAAATCGAATATGTAAGGTAATGCCTCTTGTAACTCATGTATGTATAAATCGCATTCCTCTGAAGTACATTGTTTTAAGAACTGAATTAATCCATCATCTGTAATGTCATATGCTTTAATTAGAGTTTGAACGAACAGGTTTCGTTTAGCTTCTAATACAGGAAACTTTAACATGCGTCCACCTGCTTTCTCCTTTGTATTTCATCTACTAATTCTTTATAGAATTCATAATATTCTTCAGCAAATTTTGAATAAGCACCCATAAATCTAGGTCCGAATTCTTCAGTGGTATGGAATTCAAAATCGCACCAAATTATATAGGTATATTCCATATATTTTTCAAATTGTGTATATCTAGCTGAATATCCTCCGAAAAACTGACTTGCAAAATACGTTTCGTAAAACTCTTTAAAACTCATACATACGTCACCTAAATTATGAAACATATCATCTATTCGAGCCTTTAGTTCAGTTTCCTCAGCTTCTGTAAATAAATGAAGATGATCTAACAATAAACCAAAATGAAAAATACCAGCTACCTCAATTGGACAATGATCTTGAACATTTGATTGAATGTTTCCGATACAACGGCCGAAATCTTCATTAGGATAATCTAAACACGTTGAACTCGTTAGACCTTCTAATACTTCGGGTATATAATTACAAAAAGACATCTGTTCACCCAAACTAATATAAGTGGGCTCTACAATGTCTCTTGGGTATTCAACAAATTTATTTATATGTGTTTGAGTTTTAACATAGGAATAATAACGAAGTGTATCTCTGTAATATCCTGCTTCAAGATGATTAATCATATAAAATCACAATCCTCAGCTAAATGCTCTTTTAATTTCGAAGCTTGCTCCTCCACTCCTAAACTTCTACCAAATTCATAATAATAATCACGACCATTGCTAGTCGTTGGTTCTTCAATGAGTTCTTCAAGGTCATGAGAAATGTGTTCACAAGCCATCTCTAATACTTCATGAGATGTCTTATCTATCATTTCTTGTGGAAGTTCACCTTCTGTGAATAAAATCTTATATATAGAAGCAATTTCATCGTATTGTTGCAGCCATTCCGTAGGAGTAGCTTTATCCTGATTACTTTCAAATGTTTCAATAAGAGCATTTACATTAATTTTATCCGACGGAATCCTAGTTACAATAACATTGCTTAACTGATTTATTCCATGTAAAGTCGGTTTCATAAACAACCCTCCAATAAATAATTATTTCTGTCTACTGGTATCAATCTATTTTTTCTAGATATTCTTTTAGCTCTTCTATTAATTGATTTACTTCCTTGGGATGTACTTTTATTTTTCCATTTGCCAATGAAATATTACGTCTTGATACTTTCCCAGTTATGATACAAGCCTCTCTATGCCGTTGCAAAACAAGCAGTCCATTTTCTACAGTAAAATCTACAGGCACTGCTTGAATTTCCAATATGTTAGCTAATTCTCTAGGGATACCTATACGCCCTTTACTATCCACATATTGAATAATGCCTGTGAATTTCATAGACTCCTCCCATTAACAACCTAATGTTTTTCTTTGTAAATTATTTTTTTTGCAAAGTGAAGCAATTCGATTTCAATATTTTGAGGTCGAACACCCTGATCCCGGAGTTGTTTTATGTGAGTCTCCATTTGTATTTTTAATGACTCCATAATCTCTTCTTCCTTCATGATTATTCCTCCTAATTAGAATTCACATCATATTAAACATTTGAAATCTAATTATTCAATTTTATACTTAGAAAAAAGAAGACTCTAAGAGCCTTCTTAATGTTCAAAATTTACGATACCTACATAAGACCTATTAGCTATAGTTGGCACTACTTTAAGCCCCTGAAAGGTTTCTTCAATACCGTTGTATTGGATATCGCTATATCTTCTTACATAATGATGGTCGTCACGATTAAGAAATATGGCATTTGGTCGCATTCTGTGACTACGAACAAAATCATGGTGCAATTCCGTGAGTCTATTCATAGTATCTCTGCTGCGTTCATTTTCTCTTTCCATAACCATATACTCCATTATGCTGTCTGGTTCTCTCATGTAAGGCGAACGCAAACTATGATTCACACATGTTGTTTCAATCGGTTGATACGGCTCAGCCATATACTCCATCTCAAAATACCTTGGTCCTGTATTTACATAAGGTCTGGGAGGAGTAATTTTTAATTCACTAAGCGAAACCATTTTAAATCACCCTTTATTTAAAATGAGAAGGGGCGTTAGCCCCAACCAATATTTTGAGAAGAACAATATAAATCTAGTTGAAGATAAATCACATATATATGTTCTTCTATACTCTAATCACTCTTTGATGCTTGATTTGATCTTTGTTGTAAAATAAGCAGTTATCTATATAAATTCAAGGGTAATTTCTGGAATTAATAAATATTGTTTCTAAAAGTGAATACAAACAAAAAAGCGACCCAGTTTACGGATCGCTTGATAATTCATTTACTCGTAGACCTATATATGTTAAAGAAATTACTCTTGAAGTGTTTTAAATGGGATTCCCCTAGAATTCACTAAATTCCACTGAAAACCAAACAGAATTACCAAGTGTCTCCCCTGTTCATGTACTGAACATACTCATAAGATTTTTCTTCGGATAAATTACTATTTTCAGTATGAACAAGACTTAATCCAAATGCGAATGTACCGGTTAATGCGATACCTAATACCAATGCTTTTAATTTTTTCATTATTTTAATGCTCCTTTTTCAAAGTATTGTTTTTTAACATTAACACTTCGGTAATAATATTCACTTGCTTTAACCGTATTATTTTCTTCATAATATTTTGAAGCTAGCTTTTCGGTATATTCTTGCATACACTCTAATAAGTTTTCTTTCTCAAAGTAAGAAAGTCCTTCTTTAACAACTACCTCTAGATCAGTAGCTGGTACATTTTCATTTAACTTCTGCAGGATTCTAAATCTATGTAGATATTCTACATTATTAATTTTATGGCTAATATCTAATCCTCTGGTAATCAACTCTTTAGCTTGTTCATTATTCCCTAACTTATAGTTCTCTTCTGCTTCTGAGAATAAAGCTTTGAAATGATTAGGGATATTATGAGTAACCTCAGAAAGATGTCTAATTGCTAAAGTAGATAAATTTTGACTTGCATATAGCCATCCTAAATTACTTCTTACTCGCAGGATTAATTTTTTCTCGTCCATTTTATTTAAAATATTAATAGATGAGTTAAAACTTTCTTCAGCTAGTTCGTATTGTTTTAAATCTACACAAGCTAGACCATACACATTCTCACAGGACGCAACATTTATATCATATCCTTTATGCTTAGCAAAGATTTCTTTAGCTTTATCAGCATATTTAATCGCTACTAAAGGTTGATACGTCTGATAATTAAAAGTTGAGAATCTGTAGTAAAATTCTGCGCGTTCTAATATGTCCGGAATATGATTCAGCATCTCTTCAGCTTTTGTATAATGTTCTTTTGCTTCAGAAAAATTTGTAAGGACAGTAGAATGTATTGCTTTAAAGAAATGATAATAGTAATTCAACATTTGATCACTTGGAGTATTTAATTCTTCGATTCTGTCAAAACTGTCTTTCCCAATTCCAAAGTCATCAGTTAGTAACTTATATCTAAAATCTAATAAAGAGTAATACAACAATAGGTTTTGATCTTGCTCAGCTAAAGCATTAATTTGGGTATCTATCTCTTTTTTTAACTGAGTGGCTTTTAAAATTTGTTGAGCCCTCATCTCTTGATACCACTCATTAAGAAGCTTTGTTACTTTTTCATTACTAACTTTGTAATCTTGCATACGCCACCCTCAACCCCTTTTATTTATTTATAGTAAGAATACCATATTTAGTAAAATCGAGTAGGGTATTTTATATATTTATCAACAATTTTCAGACAATTTATTTTTAACATGATTTTGTAAATTATACTGATATGAACCTTCATACTTATCCCCTGAAAAATCTACAACATTCAATGTATGAACGTGAGGACAATCTTCTTTTAGCAGTTCATAAATTTCCTCAATAGACGAATAAAAAGGCTGATCCTTTCTTGAACGATAACTGTTCAAATGGACTTCGCCTTTTCCTTCACCTATATTTATAAATTCAAAGAAGATACGTTTAATATTTTTTTCAGGATCTTTGTACCTGAAACGATAATCTCCGTCTACAACATATGTTTCGATTCCTTCTTTATCTAATCGACGAATATTCTCTTCCATACTAAGACCCATCCAGCTAGCTATCATTCTTCCGTATATATAAAAATCGGCTTCACAATTTATAGACATTTTTACCGCTTCTAATAAATCGTCAGTCGGTAAATCAGTAGGTTTTGAAGCATATTCCCGCCACATTCTATACATCTAAAAACCCCCACTTAATTATTTTTCTATATTTAATATGACTATTTCTTTTTACGTGGTAATCCATATTTCGTACTTTGGCTTAGGCAACCTTTTGCAATTTTCTTTGCTTCAGCTGAAGATATTTTAACTTTTACGCCCATCGTTACCGCCTCCTTAATTCCTCAGTCTGCCCAACTGCAGAAATTTTATACATGTTGTACTACTCCCCCATCCCCCAACATATGATTTTTATATCTAGCACAAAAAGAATGTGTCCCAAACTTAAAATACGATTTTAGGAGTGAAATAGGATGAGTAAAGTAAAAGAGAGGAAGATTAGGAGTGACAAACGTAAGGACGTTAAGCCAACTGTTGAACTCAGTTTGTATGATTGCGTTGCTCGAATCTCATACATTACTAATACACCAATGAAAGATGTCGGTGAAATATTTTGTACTCACGGTTTATATTCTAAAAAAGTAATTGATTACTTGTCCAAAAAGTTCAGAAGAAGTTACAAATTTAAAGATACTCTACATATGGGTAATAGAGAATTAATGTCTGAACGAGTTAGAAAACATTCGAAATCAACAACAAGAATTACAATGCGTTTTAGACAAGAAACGTATGATCATTTAGCTGATTTAGCATATGCATTAGATACAACTGTTTCGACAGCTACAGCTATTTTACTCGATGCTGCTGTTAGGAATACGGATATCGTAAACGAATACGTAACTAGATTTGTTGAAGAAACCTTAGATGACAATAGAAAAGACCAACTTAAGAAAGTTCTTACCTACATAAGAAAAGAAAATCCTTATGAAACAAACGAAATTACATTAGCTCAGCTAATTAGCTACATCTTAGATGGTTTTAAAGGACATTCAAAACACATCAAGCAGACAATAGAAAGTTGGCTAGATAACGTAACTGAGAGGGACTAAGCTCCCTCTTTTTCTTCGTTTCTTCCCCAGTAGGCATCGGGGCCCTGTAGCAATCTTTCCAATAATTGTTTAAACTCGCCCCGATTAATAAAGCTTCTGAAGGTAATAGATTCGAAACTTTCGATACTACCGTCCTCATGTTTATAGCATGTCCACCATTCATCTCCGCCATTCACTTGATTCACAAATAATAATCGGTCATATGCAAAAGCAGAACGAATAGACCAATTCCCTTGCTTCATCTTCTGCTCTAATTCTTCAAGGCTTTGACAAGTATAAAGACCATAATCATAGTCGAGTTCCATCATGAAATCATCTTCAAAGTCACAACCACCAATCTTTAACCAACTATTCTCCTGGCATTTTGTTTTTACTTCTTCTACTGTAAACATAGCTTCGCTCATATTATTTACCTCCATTTATTCTTCTAAGAGACATATCTAATTGAAATTGAAGACGCTTCTGATCTTCTTCTTTTTTATATTTCATCATACTTTCATGAGCTTTTTTCCAAGAGTATACGTATGTAGGATCTCCACCATATGCACGACCAATACGACCTGTGTTGTCTTTATAAAGGTGCGAGTTGTTAATCCAAGGTAAGAATTCGTAAATAGCAGTTCCTCTTCTGCAAACACGTAATCGTTTAGGTGCAATCGCCCAATATGTTTTATAAATATAAGGACGAAAATATCTTTTTAACAAGTGAAAAACATAATGAGGTTTTGTTAAGTTTTCAAAAATAATAATTCCCTTTTGAACATTATCTTTTTCTTTACCAAGTGTTTTTAAATCCACTAGGAATTTTTCTTGTTTGCTTAACAGTAATCGCCGCCAACCTATGTTTTGTAAGTCATTCATTCTATCATTCTCCCCCTTCTGTAATTATTGATTTTTATCTCAAAAACAAATCCTCATAACTCTTTCTAATTAGTCCTTTTAAGTTATCCTCTGTAATGTCACAAAAATAAAGTTCTACATTACTTTTTTCGTACCAGTCTATTCCTCTAAATCTGTGGTTCTTCATACACGCATGTACTAATTCGTATCTTGAAGTCCAGATTCTAAACGAATCGCCATTGTCTTGTACACAAGCTCCATGGTTAATAAAAAATGAGGATAGTTCAAAATACGTAAATGATTTAAATTGATCTACTGTTGTCTCGATTCGTTTTGGAGGATTAATATAGATATCCAATTGAATTCTCCCTTCTATAAATAAAATAAGAGCAGGCCTTCACCCACTCTATTGCTCTTGATTTTCTTTGATTTTCTTTGTAAAGATGTAGTAACCGTTGATACTATTTTGACTATCTTCATTCGTATTTGTAGAAACACTGATAACTTCTAAGCTAGGATTATCTGTTAGAAGTTTTTCATATCTCGGAGGAAGATCAGCCTTTCCTCTTTCATGCGGAATGTAATAAAGCTTGTCTTTTACTAGCATCTTATAATCGATACTTATAATTTGGTCATCCTGCTTCTGCATATACGGATCATTGTTACATCCTGTTAAAATGGTTGCTGCTAATCCTACAGTTAATACAGTTGCGATTAATTTCTTCATGCTGCAGCACCTCTATTTAAGTAAACGAATTGTTCAACATATTCGCGGTCTTTAGAAATAATAGGAGTTTCATGATCTACTGACCATCGACTTCTTAAAGCACCATTCTTTTCGTAGAACTCTTTAATGATGCATATACCACGTTTTTGCCATACAGGTAAGTCATTCCAGTTGATATTTTTCTCAGTCATTAACTTATCCTGCATATCCTTACCATTAAGGCCTTGCAATTGCTTATGTGGAAAGTTAGCTTGAGCAACCATTGAGATGCTATTCTTTGAAGCATCTTGTTGTCTCCAAATGAAATAGTTTGCAACCTCATCTTGTGGCAATACCTGTGCGCGACCATCAAATGTAGCAAGTGGTTTGTCCGGATATTTCTCTCTCATAACTTCATTAAACTTTGCAGTTGCCATAGAAGCCGAAACAGAAGCTATCTTTTGAAGGTTATTTTCAAACCAAGATTGAGTTGTAAGCTTGTCATAGTTCGTAATAAGAATACTAATCTCATCCGACTGATGGTAAACTAATTTCGCGCCCATAATGTTTTGAGCTAAGTATTTGCATGTTTCCCAAAATGCTTCTGCTAGATCCTGGTCAAAAGGCTTAGCGCAACCTTTTGTATATGTATGAAAGTGTGCTCCATCAATCCTTACAATCACGGGCATTCTTTCAGGTAACTTAATGCGATATGCATTCTCGTATCTCTTCATGCGATCTCCAATGCTGTCCATTAACTATTCCTCCTCGTTGTCTACGTATTTGAACGTATATCCACCAGTAGTTCCTTTACCATTTCTCAATATAAGTGAAATACGAGACTGGTGAAGATTGTACTTTTTAGCACATTCTTGCTGATTTCTAAGCGTCTCCAAAACAGCACCATTTTTAATTACCGCAAATTCCGGACTAGTGTGACTAAATGAGGCAAGTTTTTCAAGTTTTGCTTCAATAGTTTCACCTTCGTCATGTTGAACATTGGTTATTAAAATAAACCCCTTTGTTACAACTTGATTAGGTAAATATAATCCATTACTAATTTGAGAAGCGGTTAATCCTAACTCGTCTCGAATCTCTTTACGGGAAGAAAAACGCTTAATATACTGACCATCTTCAGCGTAAACATCTATCCAATCAATTTGTCTTTGGCGATTATTAGAAGTAATCTCTTTGAGATATTCTTCCGAATAATCTTTTTTATGGATAAATATTTTATTCTGAAACGATAATTTAGTAGCGATAGCTCTAGATATACTAGTTTGATCATACTTTCCTCTGACCTCCACAATACCGGCGGAAATTATATCGTTTGTAGATTCATATTCTCCTAGTAACTCAAGAGTACGATTGTCAAATACTAATATGTTTAGAGAATCTATTGGATACTTGTTACGAAAATATTCAACAACCTCATCGGAAAAATCATCAATTTGATTGTTTAAATATTGCCATGAATTATTACCAACGTTATTAAATGTGCCTAATGTACAGTTTAGATAATTAGCGACTTCTCTATACGGTGCTACGGTCTCCAACTTAATTTTAATTATTCTTTTGGCAGTTAGAGTTGAGATTCGAGAGGAAGGAGATCCTTCTCCAATCCCAAAACCATTACCACCACCTGTCATATTGTAGCCGTTATTGAAAGAATCAAAATGAGAAACCCAATAGATTTCTCTTTCATCCAGCATTTCCTCCGTACATTCCTCAAGAACAGTTATTTCAAAATTATCTATTCCATATTTCTTAATTGCTCGATGAATTTTGTAAATTGGCTCAGGATGTTTTGAATCGGCTTTATGGCGAATCATTCTTCTTTTAAAGTTTGTTGTTTGACCTATGTAATTCTTTTCATTTATTTTGTTTCTTAAACGATATATGCAAATCATCTAGCGTCACCTCTGTTTTATGCAGCAAATTCATACGTGTGAATTGATACATTGAAATGTTTTGTAGCCTTTTCTAGTATACCTTTAACTACATTCCAGTCTCCACCAGCTCTTGCACATCCAATATATTTTGGTACGCCTATTTTTAAATGAGATAGGTTACCTTCTCTATCTAATCGATTAGCCAAATAACTAAATAAAGCAGATTCAAGTGCTTCATAAACCGTATAAAGTTTTCGATCCGCTCCATAGTTTAATTGACCATACAAATTAACTATCTCAATACTTTTCCCATTGTTTTGGACATTAGCGAAAGTAAAAGTTCCCAGCTTTTGTTCAGGTCTTAGAGGTGATGAACGATCGACCTCATATACAACCGGAAATTCTGCTCGGATTTGCTTAGCAATACCGCTCCCCATCGTAGATCTCGCGTTGGCTTGATGCATTACTACGTCACAATCTGAACGCAAGATATCACCTTTATGTTGGATGATTAGTTCTTTCGGATTAATTTGTACCATTTTCTTCTCCTTCTTTATGGCATAATCTACGCAGTTACCAGTACCGCCTTTTGGTTCTCCATTCCATATAGCTATCAGCTCATCGCATTGATTCACCATATACTCATTACGCTTTTGCATAAGATAAGGCTTGTACAGTAGTTTGCTAACATATGTAACAACATCGGCTTGTTCCACAATGCTTTTCCATTGATCTTGCGATGGTTTTGGCCATTGACTAGAATGTGCGGTACATGGAATAGCCGATTCTAAGGTTATGTTATATCCTTGTCTTTTTAATTTAAGGACGACTAACGCATAAATCGTGTCTCCTCCTAATGCCATACCGCTTATTGCGTGTACCTGTTTCCCTTGATCTAAATGGGAAAGAAGATGTTCTCGTAGTTTAGTAGCGATAGCAAGGTTACCTGGTGAAAAATAATCGTACCCATATAATTTATTTGGACGATGTGCAGTTACTGCGATTGTAATTTTTTCTGTCATAGCTAAATCTCTCCTTTAATTAAATTCAAAAAAAGGAGGGGCGTTAGCACCCCTGGGAATCAATTTTGTTTGATTGCTATGTTAATAGCTTTTTTGAAGTTGAATCTGTATTTGCTATTCATAAAACCTATTAAGTAGTCATGATAGTCCGGTTCGATGTTCTTAAGATATGCTAATTCTCCATTAAGTTCTAAAGCATATCCTCTATCTCGTTGTCCTCGATAGAATTGGAATAACATCGTTTTAATTCTTCGCTTACGCTTATGACCAACTGTAAGGTTATGATCTTTGTTGTACATAATGCCAAGGTTCCAATTCTTTCCCGATTTTGAACCATATCTCGTTTTTGAATCCTTAATAGTGAATGGAGTTCCTTCTTGGGTTAATATTCCTTTAACTAATTCAACTATTTCTTTATGCCTAAATGGTTGTTTGCTACTAATTAGCAAGTGAGTAGACCTAGGGAACTTCCCCCTAAGTCTCTCTCAGAACCGTACGTGAACCTCTCAGCTCATACGGCTCCCATTATTCGTTGCCGGTAGTATTCCATATTTCCAATGTGCAAATAATTTACGCTCGCGTTGTGCAATAGTGCCTAACCAATATTCTGCTTTCCTTCGATGTTTTCGCTTCTTATATTTCCGGCGAACCCATTTTATTAGGCTACTATTGATATACCGCAATACACTATACATTTCTGATTTATAGAAATGCCCATAATAGTTGATCCATCCCTGGATTTTCTTATTAAACATATTGGAAATATCCTGTAATGTTTTATCTGCTTTCAGCTGTAGTCGCCAACTTCTCACTTCTTTTCTAATTGCTTTCTTAGCTTTATCGGCAATAGCTGGTGAGAAGTTTGTGAAGAATTTTCCATGTTTGTTCTTTGCGTGCCTTGGTCGAAACGTATACCCAAGAAAATCAAAAGAGGTATTCGGATAGCTCAGTTGTCTATCATCATCTTTACAATAGGCAATTTTCGTTTTCTCTAAGTTTAGCTCTAATCCAAACAATTTAAATCTTTCTTCCAGTCTTCGTTGAAGATATTTTGCTTGTTTCAATGAAGTGCAATGTGCTATTCCATCATCTGCGTATCTTGCCCACGGAATACTTGAAAATTCTTTTACCATAAAATCATCAAATGTGTAGTGGAGAAACAAGTTCGCAAGAACTGGACTGATGACTCCACCTTGCGGTGTGCCGGCCGTTCTTTCTATTAAGGTTCCATCTTCCATTTGGAAAGGTGTTATTAACCATCTTTGTACATAGAGCGTAACCCATTCCTGGTTGGTATGACGCTTTACCATTTCAATTAGATAGTCATGTCGAATGTTATCAAATAATCCTTTAATATCGAACTCTAACACCCAATCCTTCCGCCAACACCTTTTCCGTGTCGCTTCAATTGCTTGAATCGCTGACTTATTTGGTCGGTATCCATAAGAATCTTCATAGAACAATCTCTCCACATTTGGTTCAAAATAGAGTTTCGCTACCATTTGTGCCACTCGGTCTTCAACTGTTGGAATACCTAGTGTTCTGGTTCCTCCATTCTTTTTAGGAATAGCTACTGCTTTCACTGGTTTTGGAAAATAACTACCTGAGGACATACGATTCCATAATTTGTACAAATTATTCTTCAAGTCCATTTCATACATTTCGATGGACTGTTCATCCATTCCATATGTCCCTTTATTGGCTTTTACTCGCTCGAATGCCATCATTACAACATTCTTTGAAATACCAAACGGTTTTGTTTCTTGCATAAGCTCCTCCTCCTTTCAAAGTTGACTTATCCTTGAAACTGAATAACCTGGATTCTTCGCTCCACTTCCATTACAGAGGCTTCTTCACTACTACAATCCAATCTGCCCCTATGACTGCATCGGTACTCTTTTCTTGTGGTTCTTCCACTTGAAATACTCCCTTAACATCAGTCCGTAGGTTCCCACGTTCCGCACAAATGCCTGTGTTATGTTCATGCCACCTTTATGCCGCCCACCACTTAGACAGTAAACAGGTTTCCTCTAAGCTTATCCTAGGTTAACGACTACCCCCTAGTTTTGATGGAATCTCTACGCTTTCGACATTTCCGTAAGTGGTTCACATGTTCGTTCATCTCCATAACACTCACCTGACAATTCTTGATTGCCTTTTCCTTAACGCTCAATACCATAGCTTTTGACTACAGCACCTTAAGGTGGTTTGAAATCTCCACCTGTATGGCGACTTCGACGGGCCCACCGTCATCATTTGTACAGCATAGTTGCTTTGAGTAGCCTAGCTACTCACGCACACTTTCGTGGCGCACAGTCATCAGCATACCTAGTGTAAATAAAGGATTCCCCACTTCTTTTTGCCAATGCGTTGTTGATTTGAGTATCTATACTAATCATCAACCAATTAGTAAGTATCGGAGAAAGCGGAGTTCCTTGCGGTAATTCATTTTCATGACAAGCTAAACCACATAAACTACTAATAAAACTCTTATAATCTGTTTCAGTCATTAAGCTGAATGGATACAGCTTTTTTAATTGGATAGTAATAACTTGTTCAGAACAATTGTTAAAGAATTTCTCTAAATCCATTTTGAGAAACCAATTTGATTTATTCCGTTGGTGACATTGTATTGCTTTTAAACAGTCACGGTTTGGGATGTATGCATAAGCTGAATCATGTGGTACTATACCAATGCTTTCTAAATCAAATTTAATTTCTCTCATAAAAGATTTGAGTTTTTCTTCTGGTGCTTTAATTGTTCTAAATCCACCAGTCATTTTAGGTAGATTAAAAATCGAATACTTAATAGCCGACTGATTATTGGTTAACCAGTCTTTTATTTTCTTTGTTAGTCCGAGTATTTGTTTATTTATTGCTTCGAACTCACGGTACTGCTCAATTGTTATTTCTTCGGATTTTAATTTGGTAGTACTAAAACGCTGATACTTTGAATCATTTTGATTCTTTGTGTTGTGTGTATAGTACATATCAATACCCTTTCTTTTTTTATCTTCTTGTTTAATAGTTCTTCGAAAGCATGTTCGTTTATTTGACGAAGAATGGTGCAGTTCTCTGGATCTAACTCCAGTTCCTGGACCTGAGATGTCGCGCAGCCTCCTCCTGGTTAGCTTCAGGTGCCCCAGAGATGGGTGCAGCACCAGCTGTTACTGGCCGTCTGGGTCCAGATGCACATTTCTCTCTCTAAAAGTGTGTTTCTCTTGCTCATTTGCTAAGAGATTTTAATTTGTCAGATTAAAATTTACAACTATTAAACTTAATCCCAAAACGCTTTAGTTAATACAATCTTTTAAAAGTGTTTTGTCAATTAGTATTTTATGGACAACAAAAAAAGTAGGGGCGTTAGCCCCTACTAAATTAACCTTCGTTAACCATTTTATATAACTGCTCTTCAGTGATAACAGTTACACCTAAACTTTGTGCTTTTGCTAATTTACTTCCTGCAGCTTCACCTGCAACAAGATAATTCGTATTCTTAGAAATTGAACCCGACGCTTTACCACCATGTTCTTTAATAAACGCTTCAATTTCTTTACGAGGACGCGATACCTTACCTGTAATAACAAATGTATTACCTTCTAATTGATTACCAGAAGACACTGCAGCTACATGTGTAAGTGTTAAACCAAGGGCTTTTAACTCCTCAATCATTTGAAGATTACGCTCGTTATGGAAGTAGTCAAAAATACTTTGTGCTACAGCCGAACCAATATCTTCAATTCTCATTAAGTCTTCTACAGATGCATTAGCAATATCGTCAATATTGTTGTAATAACGTAGAAGTCGCTCTGCAGTTCCTTTTCCTGAATGTCTCATACCTAATGCATAGATGAACGCTTCAAGTGTTCTTGATTTAGATTCTTCAATAGCAGCCAATAGTCGGTCTGCTTTTCTTTCTCCAAATCTATCTAATTTCAATAACTCGTTTCTGTCTAATCGGTATAGATCAACGAAGCTATTGCGAATTAAACCTGCTTCAAATAATTGTTCTGCAGTTTTCTCACTGAAAGAGTCGATATTCATCGCTTCACGAGAAGCAAAGTGAGTGAATTTACCAACCGATTGAGCACTACAGCTATCAATATTCATACAACGTAGATGAGCACCGTCTTGAACTAATACAGTTTCACATTCTGGACAGTGAGTAGGTGGCACAATTTCAGTACCTTCACTACCTTCAACGATTCCCATGATTTCAGGAATAACATCATTACTACGACGAACAAATACTTCTGCTCCAACCTTAACGCCTTTACGTAAGATGTCATCATAGTTATTTAAAGTAGCCTTTGTTACAGTAGTTCCACCAATATCAACAGGCTCAAGATGAGCAAGTGGTGTAAGTTTACCAGTGCGACCTACTTCCCATGTAACAGAGTTTAAAGTAGTTGTTTCTTCAACCGCTTCAAACTTGTATGCAATAGCCCATTTAGGGAATTTTGACGTATAACCTAGTTCCTCACGAATATGTAACTCGTTAACCTTAATAACCATTCCATCGATATCCCAGTTTAGTGTAGGGCGAACTTCTTTCATTTCTTCTAGCTTCTCAATAATTACATCAATAGAGTCTGTTACATAGAAGTACGGATTGATTTTAAATCCTTGTTCTTGAAGGAATGTCATCATTTCTGCTTGAGTTTCAAACGTGATCCCTTCGCTATAAGCAATGTCATACCAAAATGCATCTAATGGTCTTGAAGCTGCAATTCGTGGATCTAAGTTTCTTAAAGCACCAGCAGCTCCATTCCTTGGATTCTTTAATGGTGCTTCCCCTTCTGGTAAGGAAGCATTATAAGCTTCGAATCCTGAAATAGGCATAAACACTTCTCCGCGTGGCTCAATTACTCCCTGGAATCGAATATTCAATGGAATAGAACGGATTGTTTTAATTTGTTCAGAAACAATTTCTCCTATTTTACCAGTACCTCTTGTTCTACCTTCACTAAAAGAACCACCGCTATAACGTAAAACGTTAGCTAATCCATCCATCTTTTGTTCTATAGTAAATGTAGCGTTCGGAAACTCACGCTTAACATCTTCCACAAACTTTCGAACTCCATCATAAGTTTGAGATTTCTCTAATGAGTAAAGTGGCATTGTATGTTCTTTCTTCTCAAACTTATCAAGAACTTCCCCACCAACTCTATTAGAAGGAGAATGAGCTACTGTCCATTCTGGATGAAGTTCTTCTATCTTTACTAATTCATCATAAAGTCTGTCGTACTCTGCATCGGATGCAATTGGCTTATCCATTGTGTAGTAGTGGTGGTTAAGCATAGTAAGCTCGCCTACTAAGTGAAGATATCTTGCTCTTAAATCAAACATGTAAAAACCCTCCTAGTATATAAGTACTTTATGTTAACATCATATTTCTCTTTTGTGTGAATTACTTTTTCGGGCAATAAGGTTTACCCTCTGGTGTTAAGATAGGTGTAATAGAAGCAGCGTACCCTTGGTTTGTATTCATAAATTGGCAGCCTGTCGCTGTATCTTCAAAAATAGTGATATCACTTGCTATTTTATCTTCTCCTATTACTTTCAACCTACCTAATGAAGCACCTGCTGAACTTTCACATGCTCCTAGTAGCATAACTCCAAGTAATACAATACCAATTGATTTTTTCATAGATATTCTCCTTATAAAAATAAAAGCGGTTTTTACGCCGCTTTATTCTTTAGATATTTACAGAAAGTGCTTTTACTACGTCACTAACAAATGCCGGATCAAAACCTGGTTTTACTTCAATAGAAGCTTCACCAATTTTAATTCGTAAGAAATCATCTTTATCTGTGTTGACATTATCTTGTTTGTTTGTTGACTTCTTAACAGGTTCTCCTGCTGAATTTAATAACGGTAAAACTAACTGAACAGTTTTAGCTTCTTGTGTATTTGCTACGACTTTACCTTTAATTACTTCAGCAACTGTTTCTTCTATTGTTTTCTCTAAACATCTAGCATTATGTATTTCTCTTAAAACCGCGATGTCTTGAATAAAGTAGATGCGATGCAAGTATTTATTTCTACCAAAATCATATCCATACTTTTCTAAAAGAGCAGAATATCTACATAATGTTCTGTTAGATATATTAAGTAGACTAGTTACTTCCTTTGCGAAATACTTTTTATTCTCTACCTTTGTCATAAAAATTCCCCTCCGTTTCTTAATAAGTACGAGCGGGTTTTACGCCGCTCCTACTTGGACATTATCTTTCTCAATTCGCTTCCAAATATCTTTGTTAATCTTCTTCGGAATCGTAATTGAATTGATAATGAAGTCTTTTTGGTTTCGTTGCCAGTTCATCTGACCCTTTATACCAACCTTCATTATCATTCCTGCGACTAAGCCTTCTTTTACCTGCTCATAATGGGATGGGAACAGTGTTAAACTACGTTCACCCTCTAATGTATCAACTCGTAAGAAAGCCATGTTGTCTCCCTTTTTTGTGCGTATAACGCGTGCTTCTGTAAGAGCTACCATTGTAGTATGAGTAGCATCATCTAGCCCTTCCCAATCTGTAGGTTCAGCTAGTCGATCGAGAACGTGTCCGCTAATATATAGACCAAGTACTTCACGTTCTTTTTCGAACTTAATACGGTCTGTATATTTTGTAATTTGTTCAATTAGTTCTGAATCTGGTGCTTCACCGCGAATATCAAACATATGGGCTAAATACTCAAAGCGGTTATTACATAGCCCTTCAGCTAATGCATCAAACGCACCTGAATAACATAATGATGTGATAGCTTTCTTATTGAAGTTCTTCTTAGGGATACGTTTTATTACATCTTGTGCTGATGTAAATGGTCCACCAACAGCAACAGAACCTACTACAATCCCTAAATCAGGAGTAGCTGCGATTTCATCTGCTTCCTCTTTTGAAATTACAGTTTCTAATCCATCTTCATCACGAACAGCAGGAGCCATTCGTGGTTTTCTTTCTTCAATAATTGCTTCTAGTGTTGCTTCTCCAAGACCTTTGATAGCACCTAATCCAAATCGAATTGCATTCTCTCCTTCAATCGTAAATCCAATTTCTGAACGGTTAATATCCGGAGGTAATACTTCAATTCCCATATCTCGAATTACTTTTACTAATTTAACAACCTTATCTTCCTCTGTATAGAATACTTGAAGTAATGCAGTCATGTATTCTAGAGGGTAATTAGCTTTAAGGTAAGCAGTTTGATAAGCGATATATGCGTAACATGCAGCATGAGATCGGTTAAATGCATAACCAGCGAATGGACGTATATCATCACAAATCTTTGTAGCTACCTGAGTCGGTACGTTATTTTGCGTTAGTCGATTATGAAGTTCTTCTAATGCTGGCTCTAAGATTTCTATCTTTTTTTTGCCGACCGCTTTACGAAGAACGTCCGCTTCCCCTTTTGAATATCCAGCCATTTCAGTAGAAACCTGCATTACTTGCTCTTGGTAAATCATAATAGAGAACGTATTGCGTGTGATTTCATCAAAAGCAGGATGTACTTGAGGTACTTCTTCATGACCATTCGCCAATGCAGTGTATTTCGGAATATAATCCATTGGGCCTGGGCGGTATAATGATACACCTGCAATTAATGTTTCAAAATCTACCTTGTTTAGACCCATAAACATTTTCTTCATTCCGTCAGATTCGATCTGGAATACTCCATCCGTTTCTCCTCTTTGAATCATATCGAATGTTTTTTGATCTTCTGGTATCAGATTATCTACATCAATTAGATACCCGTATCGATCCTCAACCATTCTTCGGCAAAGTTCAACTACTGATAAGTTTTTAAGTCCTAAGAAGTCAAACTTAATATATCCTTTAGCTTCTAAAGTAGGACCATCATATCCCGCTATACTTTCTCCGCCTTTTCCTCTTACAAGCGCTACTTCATTTGTAATTGGTTCAGCAGTTATTAGCATTCCACAAGCGTGAATACCTTGAGTACGTGGCATACTTTCTACTTCTAAAGCTAATTCGAATAGTCTTGGATACCTTTTCGCATAAGCCTTTACTTCTTTAATCTCTTCTAAAGCTTCAGAGATAGGCATTACTTTACCTTGATGAGAAGGAATGTATTTGTTTAGTTCATTAATTTCATTATGATCAATACCAAGTGCTCGACCAATATCTTTTAATGCTGATTTAGTAGATAGAGTACCGAATGTTGCAATCTGTGCTACTTTATCTGCACCATATTTCTTAGTTACATATTCAATTACTTCATGTCGTCTTAAGTAATCGAAATCGGTATCTATGTCCGGGAAACCAGGGCGTTCCGGATTAATGAACAGTTTTGTTATCGACAGGCTCTTTATCCTGCCTTCTGCAAGTTTCCCTGCAGCTCAGACTATATCATTACAAAAGATTGTTTCTTTCTATTTAAGTAGTAGTGTGAATCTGCATATATCCATTCACCAAAAGACTGTATTTCTTTCTGTCTATAAAGTTTCACATAGAATTTACCGCCGCGAACGTCTTCTGTAATCTTTGGATGGTATCCAAAAGATTCTAGTTCTGACTTCAATCCTTCTGCAAAATTAATAGAAGCGGTTGTAAACGAAATGTGCTTGTATGGTCTATGTAGAATAGAACCATCAGCTTTCTTCTGCTTTACAACATTTGTGAAGATACTTCCATCACCATCAAATAATCCTCTAATAAAATGATGTGTATGTTCTTTTGCTATCTTTGGGTATTCAACTGAATAAGTCTTTCCATGCTCTATTCCATAACCTTTTAGAGTTGCAATTGCTTCTTTATTCGTACTAACAATGGCATAAGAAACATTGTGCTCTTCCTTATACGGTTTGTTTGCATACAGTTTTCTGTCTGGTGACATCAAAGGGTGCAATTCTTCAACAATTTGTTTATCCGATAATCGAAGCGTCATTCTCTCCTCTTTATTTTCTTGTTTAGATATGCAACCGTCTGTAAGAATCAACCCTAACAAATAAAAATGAAGTTCATCATTGATACTCATAAAATCAGGATCATGTATTTTTTGTCTAAAAGATATTGAACACCCTTTAGTACAAAAACGAGCTGTTTTTCTTTTAGCTAAGACTTCAAATTCATTTCCGCAGTTTTCACAAGTTAATGTTTTCATAGTTGGCATGATATCGTCTCCATCCTTGGACTTTCTGGATTCACGATAACCACTTAAATATATAAAAATCAATGTTTTGTATTGGGCGCTCGTGTCCGCTTCATCACTGTTCTAGTGGTATACGATTAGTCGTTGCACCTTCTGCATATCCCTATGCAGCTCGGCTCAGGATTACCATATGCTTCATAGCACGTAGGCTTCCCCTGAATTCACCCAATTTAACGAACGCAATCAGTTTACGTTCAAATAACAGATTGTAACGAATCGGGTCTAAGTTAGTAATACCTGTTACGTATGCTACAAGTGAACCTGCAGCTGAACCCCGACCAGGACCTACTAAAATATCATTACGTTTTGCAAAGTTAATATAATCCCAAACTATTAACATATAAGCACTGATGTTTTTGTTTTTAATTACTTCTAGCTCATAATCAAGTCTTCGTTTATATTTTCTATACATTTTGTAGAAGTTTTTCCCTACAAAGTTACCCTCTGCAATTTTCTCCATTAAGCCCTTATTTGAAATATGAGCTAAATAACTATCGAAATCGAAGTCATCTGGTACTTCAAACTCTGGATACTTAATGCTTGATTCATCTAAATCAACATGACAAGAATGAGCTATGTTATAAGCATTAATCAATGCTTCTTCAGGCATTCCCATCGCCAACATTTCTTCGGCAGAATAGAATACACAATGCTCATAGACATCAATATCGGATTCATCTTCATCTTTGCCTTTATTAATAGAAGTAATTGCTTTATGAACTGGACGATCTTCAGGACGTAACATATGTGCATCTGAAGTTGCTACTAGAGGAACGTCTAATTCTTTCGACCACTCTATTAAAATATTATTTACAAGGATTTGTTCCTGCATTGTGCTAGGCTGAATTTCAAGATAGAATTCATCAAAACATTTTTTGTAGAACTTAATATGATTCTTTGCAACACGGAATTTACCTCTACGAATTAATTGTGGAATTGTTCCACCAAGACAAGATGAAGTTGCGATAATTCCCTTACCATACTTCTTAATGTCACCATAATCGAATCGAGGTTTCCCGTAGAATCCTTCTACAGAACCAATCGTTGTTAATTTGATTAGGTTTTTATAACCTTCATTGTTTTTAGCAATCATAAGCAAGTGAGCTATTCTAGGAGACCATTCAAATAAACGCTTTTGTTTGTCATCTTGCTTTCCTGATAAATACCAACGAGTAGATTTTTTTAATGCATCAAACGCTGCTGGATCCTTTTCATTTAACTTCGCCAAGAACTCAACGTGTTCAGGTTTTGTAGTTTTACCTTTAGTGAAAGAATCTCTTTGCTTCTTTTCAAAAGCTATATATCCTTCACTTTCTAATTTCGCTAGTTCTTCTTTTGTACGATACGCAACATCAGTGTAGTTGATTCTATCAAAATCTGCTTTTTTCCACTGTTTTCTAGGGGCGATGTATCCTTCCATTCCTAAAACGGGATGAATACCAGCTGCCTTACATTTTTTATAGAACTGAATATGAGCGAAACATGTACCATGATCACTTACACCAATTGAATCCATACCGAATTCTTGAGCTAATTTTATCATTGGATCAATACGACAGAATCCATCTAACAAACTACCTTCTGGTGTATGTAAATGTAAATGCGCGAAAGGTACTATTTTGTTATTTGTTAGTGTCATCGTCATTCTTCTTCGTCCTCGTCTTCTTCATGCTCATCAATACCCTCAATATCTTCGATTATACTTTCAATATAATCCTTGACGTTTGTATTGCTTTTAAATTTATAGAGACCGCCTGGATTTTCATCCATATTACCCCAAGAGTCATGAAGGTAGTACTCATTTTGTCTTGTCATATTTTCAAATAGATAGATTGCAACTAATGCGCCTAGCTCTATAAGCCCATCATATTCATAGGCATAATCATCTGAAGAGTCAAGATACGCCAACGAATACATATACGCTTGTTCTACTATAAAAAAGTCATGGAACTGCAAAGGTAAAGTAGTTCCTGTGTTACGACGATATTTAAATGATTCGGAGCTATCTATTCTAGATGACCCGATTAACTCTTTCTTCTTTCTTAGAAAAGCTGTCAGTACTTCAGATAACAAAGACATATCGCTAACTACTCTATTGTTGTTTATATTGTAGGTAGCTGAAGCTTCCTTTTGAAAAAGTTTAGGTATAACCATTTCCTTACCAATATCTAAAATCTTCATAGAAGAAATAAGAATGTCTTTACCTGCGTCTATTTGTGTTACTTGTTTTGTTGCTAATTGATTAATCCCATACAAAAGGGTCTGGATAAGAATCTTACCATCCATCTATTTCTCTCCTTCCAGAAAAACAAGGGTAGCCGTAGCTACCCCATATTTTCTTCGTAAGTACGGTATTAAACCAAACCCGCTACCACTTTTCCTTCTACTACATTGAATGCAAGTTCAAATCCTTCTTCTTCAACTAAGTAAGAAGCAAGTGAAGATAAGATATATGCTGTGTATTCGTGAGCATATTCTACAGGCTCTGCGAAACCTAATACATTTGCTTTTGTAAAGAAAACAGTAGAGAATGCAACTTCGTATAATTTAATTGTGTTAGGATCTAAGCTAATTATTTCACTAGCAGCATCCTCATTGATGATTTCCTCAACGATTTCATTAAGAATACCTTTGATTTTTTCTTCGTTTGTTTTAGCAGCTTGTTGCTCTACTACTTGTCCTTTAATAGAAGCAGAAAGGTCAAACGCTGGCTTAGATTCAGCTTGAGCTTTAATACCCTCTACCAGATTTTTGTAAGCAACTTGTTCTTTAATAGAAGCAGAAATATCAACTTGTGGTTCTGGTTTGATATAAGGAATAAATACTGGTTCGATTTTTGCTTTTGGAGCTTGTTGACTAATAAAGTTAGAAAGTTCTTGAGCAGTGAATTGAGAAACTGATGATGCATTAGGTGTAGGCTCTTGTTTCGCTTCTTCACAAACAGCTTCTTCTACATCAGCAAATAATGCTTCAAGTAATGCCTCAACAATAAGACGAGGACCTACTTCGTTAAGTGCTGCAACAAGTTCTTCGCCTTGTGGATGGATTTCCATTAATGCTTTGAAGTCCAATACTTCTTGTGGAGTTGCATGGATTAAAGATTTTGCTACCGATTCGATATATTCTTTAGTTAAAGTTAATGTTTTCATAATTAAAATCCTCCTGAGTTATCTCTTAGTGTGTTTGATTATTTGTTACTGGTTTTACATAGTGTTCGATACCTACAATGTCAAACACATGAAGCTCTACTCTAGTTGAGAAATGCTTAATAACGTTTAGGACGTCTTCTTGTGTTTTTAATGTACTAGGATCTAAGATGTACTTACTTCCTCCAATAAGGAAATCAGATACATCAGGTATAACTACATCAGGTACTACATCCGGAATAATACCTTCTACCGGTTCTAATTCTTCAGTTGTCAACCTGTTCATCTCCCTCATGATTTGGTTTACTGTTTTTTGGTTTTTGTAGTCTTTTAGATTACCGACTGTCTTTCTGTCTTTGATGACTGTCGTTTATGAGATAGTCGATAACCTAAATGGATGACAAAAACTTTATAGGTGACATCTACTCAGGTACTTACACTTTTGGTTAGCTGCCGAGTTGTAGTAGATCATAATATACCTACCCTACTGCCGAAGATAAGACTTCAACATGTAGGATAGGATAAATGTAATGACACTTTACTTTTGTATAAGTACCTGAGAGATTATGAGTCACCGCTGTTTTTACATAAGGTTTCCCTTCATACGAACACAATGTTAATCCTGCCCAACACTGTATTGTCCGTAAGCTACGTTCTCGTAAGAACCAGGACTCCACCCGACCTTTCTTTGCAAGAGGTAGTCGTCACCTCTCTAAGACTCCTCTCCCGGACGTAAACAGCGGAAATTCCTTGACTGATGGAGAGTACGCTGATTTTATGCATTGGCTCAGCTCACCTTACCTTTTATTTCGAGTCGATTTAAGGGCATTCGACCGTTATTCTTTTTTCGCTTGTACAAACACAACCATTTGAAATCGAAAAGTCAATAGGTCGGGAGAAAATAGTATTCTTAAAATTTTTAGTAAATAAAAAGACGCTATTCAGCGCCTTCTTCCGGTAGTATATTAATCTCTCTAACTAACACACGCAGAGGTTCATATCCATGCGGTACAATAATATCTGTACCTGCTTTTGATTTAAATTTACATTCTCTTTTTAGAGCAAACAATTTTCCACTTGCAATAACAATGTCACCTTTCTTGGCGCCGAGATTCCTCCATAAAACACCAGGTACTAGAATTAGTAATTCACCAAGACCATCTTCAATTGTTACATAGGAAAGATCTCCTTCTGTTTGGTCATTGTATTTATACATGTCAAAAACAAGTTTGATTCTTCCACCACAAACTATATCCTGTCCATCTTCACCATTTGCCTGAAGACTGTAGGAGAATCCACTAATATGTGGTTGAATCTGTTTCATTAACTTGGCTGCTTCTTCTTTTGTTAGTTGCATGTATATTCGCCCCTTTCATATTTATCTAAGAGTTGGTTAACAAGCCCGTCTGTGATCTTATTATGCTCTCTTGGTATGTGCTTTAACTCTACATTAGGGATACTATCTAATTTACTAATTAAATCTAAAACATATTCTTTAAATACTCTTTGTTGTGGTAGTTTTTGTTGAATGTGTTGCACCATTGATGCACAATCAGTAAGAAATATTATTCTTTTAGCTGAAGCTCTATACTTCTCTACAAATAGTAACGCTTGAAGTAATCCATGATACTCAGCAAATGTAGAATTAATATCAATCTTTTCACCAGAAGGTAATTGAATTGAGTTACCAATAAAAGAAGACTCGTGTGTTAACATCTTCTGATCACCGTAAATTGCAAAAGCACTTGCAGCGATAGATTCTTGACTAACATCATGATTGTTTCTTACACCACCATCAGTAAAAACAATAATAGTTTCATAGCTTTTTCTAAATGATTTTCTTGTTTTTAACTCTTCTAACAAAGCGCCTACATCATAGCCATTTTCCTTAAGTTCTTTCAATAGCATATCTTGCTTTTTAGAAATTTCTTTTGCTTTGTCTTGCTCCCCGCGTTCCATATGTTCTTCAAAAGAAAAAAACAGATGGCTAAAATCCTGAGCCATCTGCTGATTTGAATTAAGCAATAAATTCATCGATTACACTCTTCTTATTTAGGAACGTGCGAGTAGTACCTTGCTGTGTATCAAAAGTAACTGCAAAGTATTTTAAGCCGGGAAGCTCTTCGTTTTCTGTATTAGCTGTTAATAAGATATTGGCAAACTTAAATAGTTCAGTAGCAGCATTGATGTTTGTCATGATATTTTGTGGATTTGATACAGCTGCTTCATCACAACTTAATTCAGTTGGAAGCTTATCTCCACCTTCAAGAATTTCAGGAAACATTTCTGTAACTGTTGGTGTGCGGAACCAAGAACTGTTATACAGTGAAGATGAACTACTTCCTTTTCCAGGAACAAAACCACAAACAACCTGACCGTTTAAGAATTCATTACCACTACTTAAAGAATATATACCACGAACTTTTTTCTTTAAGTTTTGAACTGCTTCATGAATGAAGACACGAGTTTTGTTATTATCCACGCAATCAACAATAACTGGAATTTGAGTGTTAATGTCAGTACAACTAGCAATTACGATGTCTTCTAACATCTTAGTAGATGTAATGTATTGGTCCAGGAATCGAATATTTGTCTGGAAAGCAACTCCATATCTAGTAGCTAAAACTTCTGCTTTGTTACTATCAAGATCTTTTTCAACAAAGTTTTGACGATTAAGATTAGATAAGCTAACTTCATCTTGGTCTATAATAAGCAGTTTGTGTTCAGGTAATCGCTCAATGCGACGTAGTTTATTAGTAATAGAAATTTGTCGTGCTAAGTTTGGAATAAAATAACCACCTGTACCACCAGCGCCAACAACAACAAAAACTTTTGCCATTTGATAGCTAGTATTTAACGTAAAAGTTGGTTCTAAATTTAATTGAAATGCCATTATTTTTCTCCCTTCCTGTATAGCATAAAGTGTCGGGGCGTTAGCCCCGCACACATTTATTAAATTGCATTTTGTTTCATACCATTAATGGTAGATTCAATTACTTGTGAATAACCATGTCGTTCATATTCTGAACACAAATCATAAATATTGTCTCGAATATCTAACTTGTTTTTCTCATCAGGTAAATTCATGAATTGAATTACTTCAGCGTTTTCGAAACTTGAACCTGTAATTGTATGACCTGACATTAATCTCGAAGAAAGATCCTCTTCAAAAGCTGGGTTAAATGCATTCGGATCGTGTTCAAAATCCCATCCGATTTGGTCAAGCCGTCCATCGAAACGGGAGACATAACTTCTATTGTGGGGAAAGGTTCCTCGTCCGCCTATTGTTGGTAATGCTGGTACAACTCTTTTTGCAGTATGCTGCTCCATCCATTCAGTAGGATACTCAAGTTTCTTGAATGGTCCTTTAAACATATGATGTTCTTGATTGATAGAAGTTAATGGTTCTAAAGTTTCATCTTCAAAAGTAATAACTTCTGTCGTTGTCGTCGTTACCATTGGCCATTCAAATAATACATCAGGACTAATTTCAATTTTTGCTTCTCCACTTACATAACGGAACGCAAATTTTGGTTGCTGACTTGTAATATGTCCCCAAACACCATAAAACTGAGTAGCATTTTCATTTGCATCATCAGTTCCACTGAAATAAGCATTCATAACATGATGACTGTGTGTTTCACAAAGAATGCAAAGATTAGTTCTTAACCAATCCACTACAGGATCTTTATGAAACTCAGAAAGACCACCTTGGTTTTCTTGGCGTGGTACATATACAACTAGTTCTCCTTCTGATATTAAGCCCTTAACTGGTGAGTTATCAGAATAGACTTCCGGTAAACGTTTATTGTCTTTGTTCCAGAAGAATAATAAAGATGCTTCTGTTTTATCTTTTTCATAAACATCTAAATAGAAGCTAAGTGCCATCTGTAAAAACTTAAATGGAATCTTTGGAGCAATAAGTTCTGGACCTTCCTCCATAGTTTTTAAACCTGGAATTGGTTTCTTATATTCCTGAACCTTTACCTTAAAAATAGCAATTGGTGTTTTTTCAACACGGAATAATCCGTTTGCCGCAGTTACGTAATTAATCTTTTTCAAGGTGTCTGTGTTGTAATGGTCATTGTAAGCAAGATACCCTGTTACTTGACTCGCTAGTAGATTTGTAAGATTAAGTGTCATTATCTTTTCTCCCGTTCTTTTCTATTTCTATCAAAGATAGTTTTATACACTAGTATAAATCAGAAAACAACAGATTCCCCTACTAACAATGGTAATACACTATAATCTAGTGGAATCTATTAATTTCTAATAAATTAACATATATTCCATTAGAAACTAACGGAATATCCCCGGTAAATATGTTTTGATTGCAGTGTCTACATCCATTGTTCCAGCTGGTTTTAACGAGTCAAATGGATAAGAGTACGCCTCCCCTGCTTCTTTTGCTGCTTTTAATTTGTCCGCTTCATTCATCATGTGGTAAACAGCGCATTCTGTGTCTTCTGTATTTCCATTCGGATGTGTCCATTCAAATGGTTTTACACGGTTTCCTGATAAATCATAATTAAACGGCTGTGAAAAGAAGCGAGCCGGAATGCTTTGAATTGATTTAGGGATAGGTACCTCAGGTAAAGTCCTGCCCCAACAAATCCCATGACTAATACCAATGTTACAAAACGGTGCGTGGAACACCTTGTCTTTTAACGATAGGAGTTCATGCTTTATAACGTAAGTCATTGAATGAGTCAGTTTCTTTTTACCACTTTGATCTGTCATTACTTCAAAAACCCACAACATAGGTGGAATTGGTAGCGTAACTTCAGTAGGTAATTCGCTACTACGTCCGATATCAAATTTAACTACACGCTCTGTTGGAGGTGTCGTTAGTACATATCCTTCATAATGATTTTTACGATAATACTTAACAACTCCCCATTGAGAAGGAAGTAACGGTGTTTCCATTGCTTGTTCTTTCATGAAGATTTGCTGAATTGTTTCGATGTTTGTATTTTTAATTGCTTTAATACCATCTTTATTAACTGTTTCTACAGTTACTTTTTCTGGTTCTAAGACAATCGTAGTTTTTGATGTAACCATATTTTCTCCTCCAAGTTATCCTGTGTAATGTTGCATTGTAAGAATAGCTCTTTGCCTTGACATGTCTCTGTGTCTGAAAGAATAAATCGTGTAGAGTCCAGCGTTCAATTGAAGGGCTTTAAATATCTTATCAATATCAGTATTGATATAAATTTCACTTATTCCCTCTTCATTTATTCGAATGCCCGCATGATTGCCTGTGTTATCTTTAAGAATAAGATAACCATTTGGATGTCTACCCGTTTTCTTTAGAAGTTCTCTATTGAAAGAAAGGTTGCTTTTCTCAAATTGATACTCAGCAGCATGAATAAACACTGGTCCTGTCTCCTTGTCTTCTTCATTCTCGAAATATGTAGAAGAAGCCATGAAATCGTCGATGATTTTCTTATAATCCAATGTTTGATCTTCCTTGATAGTGTCAATAATAGACTTAAGAGTTTCATTTTCTTCTAATTGAATATCTTCCACTGGGTTCTCCAAAGAATCAACTAGATTCTTACAGATTCCCATATCTTCCACTAATTCCTCAGGGATAAGTGCAAGGAAGTCTTCATAAGAAGCCTTAACAAAGATGTTGTTGTTGATAATGAATGGGTTTGCCCCTTCTAAACTACGCGGTGATTCATCGTCATAACCCGTGTATTGACCAACACCTAGATACTTTAACTCTTCCGTATCAGTTGGAAGTGTTTCAGAAATCATAATTGGCTTAGCTACATAACTAGAATCATCGCTTATATCGTGCGACGAATAGATATGTACGGACGAACCAATATACATTAACTCATCTAGTGTAGGTGTTTTAACAAATACCTGACGGTTATGTTCTTTGCATAGTTCACGTAATTCATCATCCTCAATCAACGCAACTGGGATAACAATTTGGGAAAGAATCTCTTTAAGATGAATAATTCCAAAACGAATATGTTCTTCACGAAGAGATGCTTGAAGTCGCTCATCAAAAGCCTTAACTGCTTTGTTTAATACTTCATAATCTGCACGAAGATCATCGATATATTTCTTTTCTGAGTTCACTCGACTTATTAAACTACTAAAATACTGGAATTCCGTAGTAACTCCTACAGGCTTACCACTTCTGTCTTTTGGTAGGAATAACGGTCCTATAGCTGGAATCTCATTGGTTCTAAAAACAAGACTTTTATCTTCCCCTGCTGTACATACGTCACTAATTCGTGGGTTGTAGTAATTAGCACGAAACCTTCTCCAGAAATCATAATTGTATGACTGAAGAAATGAATCTCTAAAACGAGCCATGTTTTTATATTTAGCAAAGGTCTCAATCATTTCTGATGTGTTTTCGTCCATTTTTAAAGTGAATACGTCATTATGAACCACATCGCCACTAACTTGTTCATGGGAAATGTTGTAGTAATCCGAAAGACCCTGCATTATTTTATTTGTTACCTCAAAGAAAAACTGCTTAGATTGTTCTAAGTCATTAGTAGGAAGCTGTTCCAGTTTTCCCTGAAGTTCTTCAATAATCTCACTAAACTCATTATCTCTGACATGTGTTTTTAAAGTGAATAATATATTGAATATTCCTCTTCGAAATTGGACATCATTATTAATAATCATCCAAACTCTCCTTTCCCATTAAATATAATCAACATCGAAGGAGAAGACATTTGGCGTTTTATCAAGTTCGGATAAGTATCCACGATAATTCTTGTTATGTGCCTGTATGCTCTGATCCATGCTATTGATGGAGTTTGATGTTGTGTTATTTAAGATTGCTCCGAACTCTTCGAATGTTGATGGTGCCATTAAATCACTAACTACTGATGTGACTTCAGATGGCCAGAAGTTAGACTCTTGTACCGCTTCAAAACTTTCCATAACTCGCATTGGTAAAGGAAGTAGGGGAGATACTTTGTCTTCTGAAATGGTTTCAGCTTCAACAACAGATTCAGCTTGAACAGTTAAAACAACTGGTTCTTCCATTCTGCAAACCTCTCAATCTATTAAATTCAAACAAAATATGAGGGAAACCAGTGTATTAAACTAGTTTCCCCTAGAAAATAATTTATTCCATTTGTTTTTAGTGGATATAAGGAAAAAATGTTAGTTTCCCCTTAAATCTACTAAGCTACTTTAGCTAAACCAATAGCAAACTTACGGACAAACGGAACAACATTACCTTTTGTACCTGCTTTTGCAGTGAAAGTAACAACGTTTCCTTCACGAGTAATAGTTGGATTCTTTAGCTCTGGGAAGTTTTCAATCATAGCTGCTTCCAGTGCTTTCATGTCAGTATCTGCTGGTACATCTAGTTTAGTGTCCGCATAGATAACTTCTAACATATCAGAGCCTTTAGTTCCTGCTTTAGCCGTGAATGTGATTGTGTTCCCTTCACGAGTTACTGTAGGGTTCTTTAATTCAGGGAAGTTCTCGATCATTGCAGCTTCTAAAGCCTTCATATCAGTATCCGCTGGTACTTCTAACTTCGTATCTGCGTAGATAACATCTAGCATGTCAGAGCCTTTAGTTCCGGCTTTTGCTGTAAATGTTACTGTGTTCCCCTCACGAGTGATTGTTGGGTTTTTTAGTTCTGGAAAGTTCTCGATCATCGCTGCTTCTAATGCTTTCATGTCTGTGTTGGCTGGAACCTCCAATTTAGTATCTGCGTAAACTACATCTAACATTTCCATATTATCTGCTCCTTTTGTACCTGCTTTAGCTGTAAAAGTGATTGTATTGCCTTCTCGCGTGATTGTTGGATTCTTCAATTCAGGAAAATTCTCAATCATCGCTGCTTCTAACGCCTTCATATCAGTGTTAGCTGGTACCTCTAATTTTGTATCTGCATAAATTACATCTAACATGTTTGTCATTTAATTACTCCTCCATCGAAACCATTAGTTTTGGTTTTTTCAATAGTTTTTTTCGAATTTGATATATTTTTTTTGAGATTTTTTACGATAGACCAGATTCTAATTTTTTATCCCGAAATACACTAGAATCCACTAAAATAGGTCAAAAAAAGAGACCGCTGATGCGGTGAGCTTATTCCCACCCAATCAAAACAGGTCCTTTGAAATCTACCACTCCGCTTAATAACTCTAAGTGTGGTGTTGTACATTGCGGACAAATACTAAAAATACCTTCATAGTCCGTATGCGATTGTGGCATACCCGCTACATTAGTGAATTTATCGATTAAAGCAAGTTCGTAATCGCACATAATACAATTAGAAGTAGCTTTTGACCCTTCACCTTTTAGATGTTTTTTATAGTCCATTGGTACTAACATCAGTTCGTAACTCATTCAACTTATCCTCCCAATGATAAAGACCTGCTACAGAATCCTTATTTGTTACTGGCTTTAGTTCTGCATAGATAGTTATCAATTCTTCCCCTTCTAGAGATACAAGAAAATTTTTATTTTCAACATAGTAACCTCTAACGGAGATATATTCTTCTTTAAGTTTGGATGCAAATCCATTTTTATGACAATACAATGCAAAATAATTCTGTAAACGATTTTTAAACTTTGGTGCATTCTCCAAAAACACTTTGTACTGCTCGTAGTTGCTGAATGCTCCTTTACGAATCTTTATTGCATGTAGTGTTGGATAACTAACAAGGTTGTTGATTATATCTTCAACCATACTAGTCTTAGAAATGGTTTGAAAGATTTCAGTTGAGTCGAGTTTATTAGTAAGTTGTTGCACAGGATCAACTCCCCTTTATGTTCAACTAGCTTCCTGGTACTCGACTTGTGCTTCTGGTTTAGCGTACATCTTTAGTTGCTCTTGTTTTCTTACGTGTCGAGGAAGGAACATCTTTGCGCCGTTTAGACCATACGCAATCCTGTTCCAATCTGTCAAGATGGTTGTTTTTAGCAACTTCGGATTCTGAAGAATAACATTGTATGCTTCACGTAATGTTAAATCATCAAGTTCAATCCCTTGTTCTGTAAGGAAATCAATTGTGCTTCCACGTTGAGTTAATAAATCATCTAACCCATCGTCTGTTAACGCTAACAAAGCTTTGAACTCAGTAAAAGTAAAACGATCTCGTACAATGTGTTTAATTGTTGCTATCAAATCATACTTTGCCAATTTTTCTGCAACCTTTTCTCCTTCTGCGCTGTTAATTGTGTAAATAGTGATATTAAGGTTTTCCAAAAATACTTCCTCCTGATGTTTGCTTAATGTAGGTAACATAAGCACTTGATTTGAAAAATGCTAGTAATTTTATCAAAAGCACCACCACCTTTCATAAGTATTTGCAAACATCAGGGAATGCAAAAAAAGTAGGGGCTAACGCCCCTACCTGATTACGAAGAATCGTATCTCATTAAATTTTCCCACCTTTCAGATAAATGACATTATCGACATATTTCATTCATGTGACATATGAAAACATATCCTAATTTGTCGAATAAATAATACATCAACGATGTTAATATGGTTTTTTTAGCTAAAATGACATTTTTGTCATCAAAAAACCGAGGAAAATAATCACAAAAAAGGTTATTGCAATCGCTTTTTATCCCTTGTATGATGAAGTTAAGGAAAATCAACAGTATTAAATCAAATTTGTCAATACCTATTCGACAAATTTTACATAGATTAACCTTAAAAATACAAAAAAATAGGCCACGATGTTCGCGCATCGCAGCCTAGGACAAAAAACTAAAAAAAACAAGAACACATACAATTTCGTTTCGAGTCAAAATTGTAATGTAAAAAATAAAATTTCGATTTGTACTTATTGTATCATGAAAAACTATCATCTTCAATAGTACAAAATACGGTTCTTAACCTTTTTTAGTCTTTTGTCCCTAGTAAACTATTAAACTACTAATGGATCAGGAGGCTTTTTTCATGTCTAAAAAAAGAATCAACATAAAAGACGTAACAAACGAAGAGTTTTACAAATTACCTAAGGTACTTATCTGGAAGAAACAATACCGCGAGAACTTAAGTAGCGGTGCTAAATTACTATACATGCTAGTAAGAGACCGATTCAATTTATCTATATACACAACACAGATGTCAGTAGCTAATGGAAGTGAAGCTCCTGCTTTTATAGATGAAAAAGGTGACATTTACTGTATTTTAGATAATCAGGAAATCGAATTCTCATTAAACATATCAAACAAAACAGTTACTAAGTTCATGGACGAGCTTATAGCTGAGGAATTAGTATCAACAGAGGCAGTAGATGGTGGCGCTAACAGAATCTACTTGAATGAACCAGATTCTAGTGGAGCGTCGCTAGCGCATTTTCTAGGTGAAAAAGAATACTACAAGCACGTTAAGATGCGTAAGAAAAAGAAGAAAGAACCATTAAAAACACTAGAAGAGTGTATAGCTGCTGCTAAGGATAAGTATGGTGTGAAAAAAGAGGGTAGTAAAAATTCCACCCCTGGGGAGGGAGAAATTCCGGTACCGGGGGTAGGAGAAAATACACCCCCTAGTGACGGAGAAATTCCTCCCCCAGGGGATGAAGATATTCCAGCCCTAGGGGAGGAAAAAGTACACACTAATGATCTTTATTCTAGTTATCCTTATCCTAGTGAGATTTATCCCAACGAGAATGACCCCAACTTAAATAAGTCTTCTAAATCTAAAACAGAGGAAGAACCATTAGAAGACGAACAAGGAGAGACTATCGTTTCTCGACGCAATAATTATGCCTTATTAGATTCTATACTTGAACAAGTTAGAATATGTCCAGATTTAAAAGCACTTAACGTTGTAAAGAAAACACTTGCAGAAGCTGAAATTGCATCATTCCATAAGGTAGATGTACTAAACGCCATAGGTAGACATGCTATGAACGTTAAAAAGTATTTATCTCAAGGTGAAGTAATCGAATATGAACCAGCATTTTTCGCTAATAATCTAGTAGACCGTATTAGAGAAAATGCTATGAAGCGCCAAAATGAATCAGAGAAACAACAAAAGTTAGAAGACCAGAAATCTTTTGAATGCAACGAATCAGCAGTATACAATTGGCGTGAAGCAAAATAAAAAGTGGATTCCCCTAGAATAAATTAAAATGTAATAAAAAATCATAAAATGTCGGGGAAATCTACTATATTTTGTTGGTAATGTGTGCTAAAATGAATCTCGAACACATATAATAATAGTTTTTCGAGAGGAGTTTCGATTTATGACACTAAATTTAATACTTGGAGTAGATGCAGGTCTGAATGCAGTTAAAATTGTTGGACCTAAAGGAGAAGGATCATTCCCTTCAATTACTATCCTTGAGCCACCAAAAATGATGAAATTCGGAAATGCACTAGGGATCCAAAACAGATTTGAATTAGCAGTTAATAATGAAAGATATATTTTAGGAGACCATGCTAAGTTTATTGAAACATTCAATCCACTAGGCGTTGATAGCCATAGTAGCACTGGTTCTAAAAATGATGAAACTGCATTTATTCGCGCATTAGGTGGAATTTGCCTATACTTAGACAAATATGAGAAGTTCGACGATGAAGATATTAACGTTTATTTAGCTTATGGAACACCACTAGTAAGCGCTTCTGAATCTGAAGAACTAGAAGAGATTGAAACTAGATTTAAAAACAATGGTAACCCAATTGAAGTTACATTCAATGACGTTCCTTTAAATATTCGTATTAAAGATATTATCGTATTACCAGAAGGTGCAGCTGCATTCTTCTCAAATGAATTCACATCTCAAAATGTTTATGTTGTTGATGCTGGCTCGCAAACTATCAATCTTGCAGCATTTGTTAATGGTATCCTTGTACCGACAGCAGCAGATACTATACATAATGGTGTAGAATTCTATAAGAATATGTACGCTAACCGAACAGCTGAAATGATTGCAAAGAAAGTTAAAGGTTCAATTGAATCTTTAAAATGGCCAAAAGGTTCAACACTTCATGTTTGTGGTGGATATTCAGAACAATTAGCAGATGCATTTAACGAACTAAAAGACAACAACTATCGAATGGAAATTATGAAACCTGAGCTAGCATTATCAAGAAAGAGTAAGAGTCTAAAACCAATATACGCAAATGCGGCAGGACTTTACTTTATTGCTAAAGAAGCCTTCGCTACTGCGGTAAAAGGGTGATTTAATTGGCTAAAAACGAAGGTACTAATAAGCCTAAAAAGAAAAAACCGGATAACCAGCAACATAAAACGGTTTATTTCAATACTCTTAATGTAAATGATGCTAAGTTATATGACTACGCTCAGAGTGTTGGTGTTCGAAATTTTAGTGGATGGATTAAAAGTCTAATGTATCAAGAGATGATTAGACGTAATGGTATGCCACCTAATCCATATGAATATATTTCTGCGACAGTTGAACCTGAAGTAACACAAGTACAAACTATTCCAGTGCCAGTTAAACCTGCGAAAATAGACAAAGCTAAGAATAACGCTGAAGAAGTAAAAGTTTACGTAGGTGGAGAACAGGTAGAAGTACAAGAAGTAAAACGAAGTGTTGAAGAACCTAAAGAAGTAGAAGAGATTGTAGAAGATAATGATGAGGTTATAGATAATACTGAAGAACAAGAAGAAGAGCAAGAAGCTCCTCAAAATAGTGCTCGTTCAGCAGCAGCATCTGCTATGCTAGGTATATATGGTAGACGTAAATAATTAAAAGAAGCCTGGGAGGAATCCCAGGCTCTTTTTTTTGTTACAAAATACTAGATTTCACTAGAAAACAGTGTATTCTAGGCTAATAAAGTGTATCTTTTCAAAAGTAAAAAGGGGAGGGGGGTAAAAATTAACACCCCCCTATATCAACGCTCATATTTAAGAGCTACATCCATAACGGATCGTTCCTCTGGTGACATTGCTGCCAATCCTTTTTTTGCTACTTCAGGATTCGAACCATACAATTCATAAACCAGTCGCTGTAATTTCGAGAAGTTGTTGATAGTATGAAGCTTCATCTTACATTGGACAACAAGTACATACTTGGATTCTTTGTTTGTGACTACCTTATTACCCATTATAAGTTCAGTATTTAAACCATTTTCAAAAGAAGCTAGTTGTTCGAATTTTAAAACTCCATTCTCAGCTAAAGCATACATATCCACTTTATAATTTCTACCTGTACCAACCACTTTTTGTTCTATATATCTTGAAATGTCTTTTGTCATCGTTGTAATGTCTAATCCATCTTTTAAAGAGTTCATTTCAAGTACTAATTCGTTCATTCCAGCCTGCATTTTTTTGTCTACGATTGTTTTTGTATTCATTTTCATTATTTTATTTCCTCCTCGTGTTGGGTGTATCTCATCATGGTGGGTAAAGATCTGTATGTTGTGAGTACGACATTGCCAATATATCTAACTAAAAAACTAATAAAAAAACGTGTATTACATTATAATCCACTACAAAAATATTAAAAACACTAGAATCTACTAGTTTGATTGGATGATCAATATACTGATCCCGACTGGCTTGTTACCAGTTATATAAATATTGCTTTACATTACATATTCAATTGTAAGTGTACAAGTTTCATTGCTATGTATAGTGATAGATATATTATTAGTATTATTATTATTTATAGTATTAGCCAATAAGTGCAAACAGCTCATTGCTTAAAGAAGTTAGTTTGTTGTATTCACCAATTACAGCATCTTCAATTATTCTTCTAGCTTCTGCATTGACAGGATTAGCTAAATCTTTGAATCTACCATCTCCCATTTTCTTAGAAGGCATTGCAACCATTAATTTCCCACTTCTGTTTTCTACAATCCTAATATCATTTAGAGCTAACATACCATTTACTACAATATTACAAATCGCTTTCATGCCATTACCATCTTTAATTTTCATTTTTACATCAGTAACAATTAATCCATATTCCATTATTAACATCTCCTTTTAAATTCTCTCTCTGTATATTAAAAGTCTCAAGTTTGTGTATTTTATCCACATTTTGTCCCTTTTTTCTATGTTTATGCCTTAATTTTTATGTATGAGTGATAACAAAAAAGACCACCTTTCCCCTAGGTGATCTTTTCCTTTACTGCATCAACTCCATCGTTTATTATAATTGCTTTTTTATTGAATCAGATAATACTTGTACTTTGATATCTTGTGCTAATCCTGATGCTTTTATAGTATTAACATCTGGAGTTTGTGTAGCAGCTTGTTCTACTAATTGCTCTGTTTTTTCTACTGAAGTTGCATCAACTCCAGTGTTTACACTATTACGTAGTTCTTCAATAATTTGACCTAATGGTCGAGGCGCTCCTTCAGCAGGTTGAGGAATATCAACTGGACCTTCAGACATAGCAGGTGCAACCACAGCTAAGTTGTTTTTATCAGCAACTTGTTGTGCAATTTGTTCAGTAAGACTTACTGGAGTTTCTGTTGCAACTGTTTTTACTTCATCGATTTGTTTCTTAATATTTTCAGCTAAAGATGGAGCAGGGGAGCTGATTACTACTACTGGTGCGTCTTCATCACTGTTTTCTTGATTTTGATTAGTTTGCTGAATTTGAGAAGCAATGTTTTGTGATAAAACTGCAGCTTGTTCTTCTTGTTCATGAGTTAGTTCATCACGAACGTCGCGCTCCTCATATTCTTCATGATCTTCTTCATCAGAGAAATCATCATCATGCTCTGTATCGCATAGTTCTTCAATGCGTCCATTGATTAATGCAAAGATGTCATCGAACTTATCTTCAATATAGTTAGCGATATCGGCTTTGATATCACCGATCTTTTCCTTTAATTCTTCTAATTGCTCTTTTTCATTTAGTTCTACCATTAATAATCCCTCCGGAAATATAATTTTAGCTTTTCAAATATAACGGCTTGAGTATGAAAGTCAATAGAAGTTGACTAATAAATACTCTATGAAAAAAATAATAGTGTTTTACAAGAAACTTGGATTTGACATGTAACAGAACAGATGTCTCCTCCCCAAAACAATAAGTCTAGGACACATTCCTAAGATAATTTAAAAAGTGTCGTAACATGATGACAGGTTTAGTTTTCTGCAAACGCAATTGCTATTTGAATAAAACAATAACAATAGAAATTGAGTTCATAGAAAACAAAAAGGGTAGGGGCGATAGCCCCCACCTAGAGTAATATAACTTATTAATATATAATAACTAGCAATAAGCCCCGGATCTTACTTTCTTTTTCTTAGAAGGTAGTCCATCTGTTTTTCTAGGCTTATTTTTATTGGTTGGTTCACCTACACGCTTTTTCTTTTTCATATGTATCCCCCTAGTTTTCTTTACTAAGAGTATATGAGAATGTGTCCCGGGATATGTTCTTAATGTAAAGAAACTAATCGTATATTGCTAGAATACTTACGAATGAATTCATCTAACTCACCAAGACTTTTGAAAACTTCATTGTATTCAAAGCCATTGTCGATATTCTCAAGTTTAATATGAAGGAAGTCGTTAGTTACTTTGTAAACCAACTTTCCAAGGACACCAGTGTCAACTACAACTAAGTCTCCAAGTGCAACATGTTCACTATGGGTCACCACAGCTCACCTCGATTCTATATATTGTTTGATTAATAGATTTGTTTGTCAATATAAACACCCCCAAACATTTGATAATTATTTGATAAATTAAACAACCCCAACCAAATATGGAAGGGGAGGAGGTATGAGAATCTAATACCATTTATTAGATTCCCCTAGAATATAATCTTTCTAGGTTAATATATTACTTTATAGTTTATTCCCCTAGAATGTAAGTTTTATTGTTAGATGTGTCGTCTCCCCGCATGGGTAGGTGTAGTCAACCGTGTATATGGCTGAGAAAGAGTTACGACACATGGTTAATAATATATTAAAATGGTAAATTGTCGTCATCTATAGGGGTAGGAGCCCCTACGTTATAAAACTCAACTGGTTCCGGCTTAGCTAATTTTAAGAAAGAAGGAATGTCTTCTTCATTACAATAGTCTGGAAGCGGGGTTTGGTGTGATTGATAACCAGCTTTAAGTTTCCTGATAAACTTTTTATTAAGATAACGATACTTGTCTTGGTCACTAGTAAGCGTAAATAGATTGCGTAGTTCTAATTCAAACTTTCGCTTATCACGTAATTCTTGTTCTTTGGACTTAGTTTCTTCATATTCCACATACGTCATGATTAATTCGTAAGGAGAGTACACGCATTTTTTTAGCACTTCAAGATACTCTAAGCCATGTTCATCTAAGAAAGTCGGGAAGTTATTGCCCATATTCAGATACTTGTAGAACTTACCGAAGAAGCCATGTGGAAATTTTGTTGCAAACATTACATCATAAAGAGAGTTGTTAGCGACAAATTTATAAATAGGTCGGAATAAGTCAGAGTAAGGGAAACTCATTTTGAATTCTCCGAAGTACGATACATTGTCATTAACAAATACATTATGATGATACATCTTTTCATTGGCTAAGACGTTGAGTAGTTCATGAGATGCAAATTCTTTTCGAGGTATATTTCCGCCTGCAGATTCCGTATATGCCTCAAGATATACAAGAACCATGTTATACAGATAGCTTCTAAGAGCAAAGTCATATTTAAATTTCTCAACAGTAGTTACATATTCTATTAGTTCTTCAGGTGTATTACCTTTTTGTTTGAATACCCATGTCAATATATTAAAAGCAGTATATTGAATTGAAAAACCATAGCGTTTCTTGAAATAGAATAGACGAACCAATGTGCTCTTAGGTGTAATTGGACACACTACAGACAATCGTTTTTTCTTAATGTCTTTAATAGCAAACTTCGCTGCATAAACCTCTGTACCTCCAAAATTAAAGAAGTGTCTGATTGAGATATCAAAATCCATAATCCGTTCTATATCACGACATAGTATTAATTCGATTCTAGTCATCTTATCGATACTTACTTCAAAGATATACGGAACGGAAATAAAGTCATATGTGTAGTTTCTTTCAAACTTCTTAATATTGAAAGTAGGGCAAGAGAATGGACTACCACTAGCTATTTTTAATTCTTCCCGTATTTCTTCAATAAATGCTTCAATATCTAATCCTCTGAAAGCTGATACAGGAACTTCCATGAACACATCAATATCTTTAGACTTATATTTACTCTCAGTCACGAGATAAGATTCTTCATTATTTAATTCTGGTACATTCTTCATATATGAATCTGAAAGAAAACCACCAGCAATCGAATGTTTCATTTCATGTGCTATTTCAATACGTTCGTTACGTAATAGAAACTGATTTAAACGTTTTTTAAAATAAGCCACAAATTCATTTGTTTTAGCTAAGGTAGATTTTTCTGACCAGTTAATTTCAACCTGTTCTAAATCGTATTTCTCAACTAATGGATCAACAATTGTTTCAACGGTGTTTTCAATTGTGTTTGGTGTTATTAATCCTTCAATTACTGTACTCATATTTATCTCTCCTTAGTAAATAGAATAAAAATCAACAAAGGGGAGGGCGTTAGCCCTCCTTGAGTTATAAATCATAGTCACATTCATATCCCACCGTGTATCGATCAACCAATACCATTACTAAACGGGTCTTTTGCTTAATGCTTAGTGTTTTTCTTTTAGCTACTGTAACCAGTATGTCCCGCGCTAGGCATTCATGCTTATCTGATTTATCAACTGGACTATCCTTAAAAGATTGGATGATATCATCAATAACCTTTTGGTCCGGAACATTTACAGTATATTTAGTAACTGCTTCCTTGATAGAAAACATTTCCTGCATGGCTGTTTCATAACAATCATCAGCTAAATCACCCATACGTTATTAACCTCCTAAATTAACCATCGCACGATCTACTACATCAGTACGGATTAATTTTTCTTCTATAAGTAGTTTCATATTGTTTTCAATAAGTGCTCTCATGTAAATTCCCCTTTATAAATTCAAGATAGCCGTTCGTCCATTCATACTTATGTCGAGATTTTCATCACATGGAGTACATAAGTTATAAGTCATGTTCCAAGGCATAAGCGATAAATCTCTACCACAACATTCACAAGATAGGCCTTGCTCAAATTTAGCCCACCGCTTTTCTTTCTTAATAGCTTCCTTGTTACCAATATGCACCAAACTATTTCTCGGAGTTGAACCTAACATCGAAAAGATGTCGTTTTGATCCCAGGGAATAGGTTTACTTAAGCGACTAGATAATATAGAAAGTGTTTTTTCATATAAGAACCAAGGCTTTCTTTGAGCAGGTTTATTAAAATCTTGATTAGCTGTTAAATCTATGTTTGCTTTCAATGTTTTTTAGAGAAGAACGTAGATATCTTCTGGAAGAAACCGGTTTTTTGTTTATTGCCCATTATAAAGCGGTTTTCATGTTCTTCTAGCAGAGAAAGCTGTTCTTTTAATTCTTTAATATCTGTAGGGGTTTTAATTGTCATAGAAATGTTTTTCCCCTTAGAAGTTTGTACTTTATTAACCATCTTATCTAACGTAAGGTCACAATACTCATCTTCCCAATCGCCAATAAAATAGAAACGGTCAATAACCGTTCTACTTTTCTCATCTTGGAATGTTCCGAAGAGGATAGGGTCCTTGTCGCGGCGTTCCTTTGTTACTTGTTTTTCAACCTTACCTGTATAATCCGTAAACACAACATAGAACTGGTCGAACTTATCTTTAACAGTCTCTAGAACAGCAACAACATCATCAGGTATTTCTCGTTCGTAACTTTCAAGATCCTGAATCTTAACTGTATCTTTAGAAATGTTCTCGATAAATTCTTCGATGTCATCACGGTAAACAAATGTATCGATACCAGCCTGCACAATGCTACGTTCTTTTTCAATTGTTTCTAAATGAAAGATTAATTTCTTAATAGCTTTAGTTTGGCCAGTGATTTTGTACTTGTTCAAAAGAGTAAGACAGTTATCATAGATGTTTACGAGTTCTTGATCATCTATCGTATTCTTTTTGCCTTTTATAATTTCAAAGTATTCGCTTGGCGTTAGTTCTTGATTCATACCATTTTCCCCACATAGTTAGACATTTGTTCACGAGCATTCTTCATAATGACAGTGCGCTGTGTACGTTTATCCTTATGAATCATTAAACCTAACTTTTCACCTTTGTATGTTTTCTTTAGTTCTTCAATATCAAGAAGGCAGGCGATATCCTTTGAATTCTCTACATACATATCCATGATACGCTTATGTTTAATAGCGATAACTAAATCAACAGTCAGTTTCTTAGCTGATTCATAACTACCGGTAATGAACAATAGCTTTCTAATTAGTTCGTCAAAGTTGAGTGTACCTTCAGTGTTAAATACACGTAACATGCAAGATACAACTTTTAGAACAGCTGGTAATAGCTCCGGGTTGCGTATTCGACCAACTGTATCAGCAATACATACGGTAATGTAATCTTGAGCCCAACCGACACTCGGAAGAAGACCTGGTTTTCTTATATAATCACTACCACTGTATTCAAATTTACCTTCCATAAAATCAACAGCTTTACCATTCTTCATTGCAGTGAATGCGTCGTGGAAAACCATGTGGTTAGCTACATTGAATAAGATAGCCTTCTTGTAAGATTTTAAATTAAAGCGGTCAAGAAATTGTTCTGCAATTGGAACACCTTCTGCTTCATGTGCAATATAAGTAGGAGTACCTTTAACAGGGTGAATACCTTTTGTTACATATTTACCGACATCGTGAAGTAAGGCAGAGAACATAACTACTAGTTCACTATTAACAGGTAATTCATCTGCAAGATAACGAGCAGAATCAATAACCTGCATCGTATGTTCAAATACATTTCCTTCTGGGTGGTACATTAAGTTCTGTTCAAGTTCTGATAAGCAATCAATCTCAGGGAAATGAACATCTAATACATTTGCAGATTTTAATGCATGGAAGAAGCGGGAAGGGGTACGAGCCATGAATGCTTTCTTCGTTTCTTCTAATACACGTTCAATAGGTAGTGATAACAACTCTGATTTAAGTTGATTCATCATCGTCGATGTTTTGTATTCAATAAAGAAACCATATTCTGCAGCAAATCTTGCAGCACGATACACACGAAGCGGATCTTCACAAAAAGCTTCAGTAGTTGCACGAATCGTTTCAGTTCGTAAGTCAAGTTCACCATAGAATGGATCAATTAACTTATTTGTTTCTAGGTCGATAGCCATTGAATTGATAGTAATATCTCGGCGGGCTAAATCATCCTCAATAGTGATGTCAGGTGATGCATAGATAACAAAACCATTATGACCTTCAGATACTTTTCGTTCTTTTCTAGCTAATGCTACTTCACAAAGTTCTCCATCAATATCCATACGATAAACAGGGAAATCTTTACCTTGTAACATAGCAGTAGGGAAGAGACTCTCGAATCCTTCTTGTGATATACCAGTGACACAATAATCTTTATCTTTTGGTACGATGTCTAATAGTAAGTCACGAACAGCTCCACCTACTAAATAAACCTTTGCATTACATGTTTTTAATGTTTCTACGATTTTAGTTAATTCCACAAAGTTCACCTTCTAGCATTTTCTTGTTGTTACTAATCCAAATTAATGTTTTATCTCTGAACTCTGTATCGTTCGGTCCCCAGTGTTCAGCTAATAGTAAGATAGAAGCAGGGAGGAGGCGGATAACTCGCTTCATTAAATCCTGCTCTGGTGCACGTCCAGTTACACTAATAAGACAATCGTGAATAGTGTTATTTATACCTGACATCAAATCACGTCCTTAAGATGTTTTTCTTTTACTGTATCTTGATTAAGTAATCCTTGAAGTTCATCAATTAGGTACTGAGTTTCTTCTTTAGTTAATAAGCATCCATTTAGAATAGACTTACGTTGGCCATTCGCATCGTAGCCGTCATTTTGAATATTTAACTCAATCTTATCCTTACGCTTACGCAAGATAACATTGTGTCTTTTAGCGGTAAACTTATTAGGAGTACCAGGTGAATACGTAACGTTTGTATCTTTTCTAAGGATAACAACATCCTTTGTTTGATTCGTAGTTGAAGTACTCATTACAAGATCTTACCTTTCTTAAATAAAAACTTTTGTGGGTTATGAAGAATCCCATTATCTAATAATGAAGGTTCTTTTAAATAAAAAGAGGAAGACTCCATCTTTATTTCGATATCGGGTTCTACCGCGCGAAAAGAACCTATTAAAAACTTACCTTCATTAAATTCTGCTTCAATATATCTGTTAGAGGCAAAACCATTGCTCAGTAGTAAGTCAAACAACACTTTGCCTTTGTATGACTCTAATTTTTTCTCGATGACAGGAATCTTTCCTAAAGGACTTACGTATGAAAGAGAGTAGATAACAACAGGATATTTACAATCCGATTTCACAATTTCAAAGTTAATAGATTCCTTTGTATATAAATGACGGACAAACTCCAAACGGATATCACAATCTGTCCTATCTAATCGTTTGCAATGTACTAGCACATCCTGGTATATGTTTTCCACGGGATTACCAACAACCTCTACTTCGTAGTCTTTGTCTGTAATGGTTCTAACCCAATACTTATCACCGATAGATATACTTTCTTTATCTGCAAATTTCATAAAAACACACCCTTTTAATGATTTAAGTATTCTCCATGTGTATCATAACCACATCTTGTACAATATCCAGCTTGTTCTATGTCATAACTCCAATAACCAGTAACAACTGTGTAAGTATCCCAATCATGACCTTTATGTTTACATATAAGACGTTTAATAAACTTAATCATATTTGTGCAATCTTCAGTGCCTTTTGTAGTCCACCATTTTGACACCATAGAGTTAAGTTTTCCTCCAGTACTTCGCTAACCTTATCGCAAAGCAGGAGAATCTCTTCCGGATTATAAGCATCTTGTTTAACATCGTTACGAATAGACTTAACTAATTCCTCAATCTCCCCAAATGACATAGGGCGTCGTTCTACAACTTCTACAGAATCAATCTTAGATATCCGTAATCTATTTAATCGAGACTTAAACTCTTTACCATCTATAGAGGTGAACTTAAGCACCTTGTCGGAGCACTCAAATATCATATCTCGATCCAAACAATTCTTTACTTGTTCGAACGGAACATTGAATACCATTCTTTTACTGCTATGTGTCCACAAGCTAACAGTAAGAATGACCTGCTTGGTCTTATTTAATTCCGTTAACAGTTGCTTATAGTTTCTAAACTTCATAGCTTATCTCTCCTCATTATGGCTTCATACCTTCATCTAACATTTTCTTTAATTCCCGTACCTGGCTTAAAGGAGTTCTTATGCAATAAACATAGAAGGGAACTGGTTCCTCATTTGATTTCTTGCAACTTTCGCAATACCAATTCTCATACACATATTGATAATCGTTCATTGTTTTCAAAATATCACTCCTTATTTGATAAGTTCGCCTAGTTCCTGCAGCGTAAATGTGACTTCATGCTTATCTCTTTCATCATCATGATAGATTGTAATTTTCTCTCCTTCTTTAGTCCAACCAGCATGGGGGAGTTCACCAGTTGATTGTTCACTGCCAAGAATACCTTTTAACTGTAATGCCATAACCTCAACATTTTTCTCTGTTTCATTATCGGTAATTATTAAACAGTTACCCATGATACTACCTACTACACGTAAACTTAATCGACTCATATTAATTCCTCCTACATTATTTATTGCTATACTATTTTCTTTTTGCTTTCTGCTTCAAGAACTGTAATTGCTAAATCAAGTGCTTCTCTAAGCATTGTGTATCTTTCAGGCGGGTAATTCGACTTAATTGCCTTTATCGCTTCTTCGTAAGTCATTTTATTCACCCCTTATTAAATGCAAAGTTAATTGCTTCATCTTTGTCGGCAAAGACAGTTAGTTTTTCATAAGATTGAGTGTAGCCGCAATTACCTTCTGAAACGAATCGTTTTGCTTCACCTTCAGATGTAACGGCAACTCCGAATGGCATATCCGTCGAGCGCATAGTGCCATCTCCATCAGACAGTAATACATACACTTCTTTTTCTTTATCTACACTTAATAGGTCAGATATTAAGATAGGTTCAGACTTCCAAGTAACAAACTTGTACTCTCCTAATTCAACAGCTCTGCATCTACGTTGTTCTGCTATAGGTATAGGAGTTTTAGTTTCAATCCAAATGTCATAACCACCTCTTGATTTACCATGAGGGATATAGTTCGTTTCTTTATCTCGATGTGGTTTATTAACAAATACATTTACCGATCCAATTTCATTACGAACTAAGTATGTAAAACCTTTTAAGAATAGATATCGTAGTTCAATTTCTTCCGCGTATGTTAACACCATTACTTTCCCTCCTATAATTTGTAGGTAAATCCTTCAATAAGTCAAAGAAGGAAACCTAGATTGAATGATTACCTTAGCGATAATCACAACACAACAATTCGCTTATTTACTTCCATCCGGTAGTCCATTCACAATCACAATATATACAACTGTAACTGTATTTTTTCTCTACTCTGACTGAAAAGATTCCTTTTGTTCTAGTTGCAACACTTCCTAGGCAGGGTTTACCACATTCAGGGCAAGAAGTATCTTTTTCTCGCTGTGCACGCTCTATCTTTGCTTGTGCAGATGTTTTGGTTATGATCTTAGTCACGCCGTCAATCTCTCCTTAGACATTTTCTTTTAGTAACTCTAAGATAATATCCATGTCTTTATCTTTATCTTCAATGCGTTGATAATTCTTAGCTCTTTCACAGAAAAACTTGATTTTGTGCATAGTCTCAACAGATTTACCCAGGGCGCGCATAGTTATCTCTTCTTTACTAGCTAACTTATCAAGTAATGTATGATAGTCACCATGTTTCTCTATATAGTAATTACAAGGACCAACAGTTAAAGCACCAGTAGGATCTTTCTTCTTCCATTGATCACTAGCTACTTGCATGACATAACCAAACTGATGTTGATTCTTAGATACAAACTTTTGAACATCATCCATAACCTGCTCCTCCTTATTCGCAAACCTGCTCTAATTTTGTAACAACTTCATACTCCCAGTGGTACACACCTTGAGCATCTTCATTCACATTTACCGAATCCTTCTCAATTTCCTTAACGGTAAATATATCTCCAATCATAAAATCACTAGCAAAGTGTTTTTCAGTAATCACGATCTTTTCTCCGACAATAGCTTTCCGTTTAACACTTGCAACTACCTTCGTTTTCGATTGCTTCGGAAGCTGAGTAGTATTATTGTAATTAGGTGTGTGATACCAATTGTTAGGCATTATAAAACTCCTCCTTATGTTGTGATACACTTAATCCTTAACAACAACTTCGTAGTATCCATCAACAAGTGAAGAGTGAGGGATATGGTCAACAAAGTTATCACTTTCGTATAGAACTTTAAAACATGGACGGGGAGAATACCCTTCAGGTGTAAACATAACAAAACCGATTACCTTTGGATTTTCCTTAGAGTGACGAAAGTTATAAGAATGTAGCGACTTTAAATAAATAGGTTGTTCTTGCATATTATTTCCTCCTAAACATCATGACTTGTCTTCCACATGAATCAGTGAATGTATGATGTAAGACACGACCTTCTAACTCTTTAACATCTACATGCTCACCTGTATAAACATTAATAAAGACTTGTACCATAGCAGCTACTTTCTCATGCTGTGCAGAACCTATATAAACTTCCAACATAGTAATCTCTCCTTATGGTTTAACTTTGCCTTCAATTTGTAGTTTCATTACTAAGTGAGATGCTAAACGTTGTTCATTTTCAGTGAGTCTAGCACCAGTTAGTTTCTTATATATAACTTTTAGTTCATTACTAGTGAAATTCATATTACGTGTAAGATTCATATTCTTGTACACTCCTAAACTTTTTTTGTGAAATCGACCGAAAAATACCGAAATGATATATATTATATAGTGGGCGGGAAAATTCCCCGGAAACAAATCTACTGCTTCTTCTCTCTCTATATAACCCACTGTATAGACTCATATATACATACCTATATAGACATAACACTATGACATAACGATTATATAGAACTACACATCTACTACTATATAGACCTACATGTAAGACGCTATTACACAAACTATATAGATAAACATAACAGCATCTATAGACAGTAATACTAGACCTAATATATATAGGACATGATCAGTTTCATCCATTCAGTAACCTCCAAACCCTTGATATGACTGCGTTTGTACTTCTCTATATATGACAAACACTTAGACTATTACCCTATGATTATGTGTATCTACTATATAGACATTCTCTTTATCTACTGCTATATAGACAGAGACACACACCACTATATAGACGTCTACTATATAGGGAGAATCACATACTTTATGTTTACGTACAGGTAGGAAAGGGGATAGACCACCACCAAAACCTATGGCATTCAGAAGGCTTAGAAGGGGCGGAGACCCGCTTCACCCCCATCGAGAGGTGGTGTTTCAGCCTATTTTGAAAAAGCCCCCTGTAGGGAATTTATACGTAGTTTGTTTGTCTACTATATAGGTGACGAAGGCATTGACTACACCGACTGCCAGTTGCCATTCTTCGACCATCTTTTTTGCACGATGGTATGCGACTTCTTTCGGATTGTTGACCCAGTTGATGACACGTCGTTCTTTGCGAGTGACGGTGCCGTCTGTATCTATATAGATGACTTCGTATTTGGTGAAGGCCCAAGTGCGTTCGTAAATGTTGACGATGAACGTTGGCATAGTAATCTCTCCTCAGTGAATAAAATTGTATGGTTGCGAGAAGGCATCTTCTACACGTAAGCCGGGTGTCGTTAGTTCTTCTTTGAACATCCAAGCCAGTGAGTTTCCTGTCTCGATTAATTGTTCTGGTATGAATAGTTCAAGATGGGGGTTTCGCAAGTTCACCACTGCATCCATCTCAATGTCGCCTTCGATGACGAAAGCTAAGTATTTGTTTGTTTCGTGATTATATCCAGCTACGACAACGTGACCGATAAATGATGACATTGTATATGCTTCGGAGTGAGCAGGGGAGAAGCCTGGACAAAGTGGTGAATTCTTCATATATGATTCCTCCTATATATACTTATGAGAATAGTACTCGTCCGTTTTTGTCTTTATCTAGATAGTCTTCACAAAGAACGATTGGTTGTTTCGCTTCAACTAACATCCCTTTAAAAGTTAATCCATCAACAATTCCTTTAGATAAAGACGGACGACCTTTGAATACGTCATATGTTCCGTCCTTCATCTTCACCGCAATAAGATCCGCTGCCCAAATAATTTGTTTAGATGTAAAACTTTGAAAAATGCTTCCTTTTTTGTTTTCCATAATGTTTTCCTCCTATATAGTAACCATCTTAGTCTGGGGCTAACGCCCCAACGCTACTTATATAGTTCATGACTATATAGAGCAGGGTCCATGTAACCAAGTCGTTCAAGTTTGTCATAGGACGCCGCAGCTTCTTCATGGGAAGAGTAGCGATGAGATATATGTTTAAATGTCATCCAAGTATCAGAGTGATAGAACTGTAGTCCTATATAGTAAGAACTGTCATCTACTTTGATAATGGATATTCTCGTTGAAAAGTGTTTCACATAATCATCTTTCTGTTTGCTTAGTATGACGAAACCGCTGGTTTCGCTGATGTGTGATATTGCATGTTTCGTAGCAGTCTGTCGAATTCAACTTTATCGAAGTCATTGAATTCTCCGTTACGCCAGCTAGACGAATGAACAATCTTTTGCATCAAGTTGGACATGTCTTTTACAAGTGCCATTAAGTCTTCATGTACTTCTTCGTCAGTCTTACCTGTATGTAACTGATCGAAAGAAATCTTGGATTTGTTCGGGCGCATAGCTGCCGTCATCTTCCACATGGTATTGACTGCAGCTTCGGTAGTTGACTTGATGTAAGGTTGTCCTGCTACACGAGGGATCAATAGTGCGATGTCATCTCTATATAGTTGATCGACTTCATCTGTGTTGATTGTTTTATTGTTGATAGCTACCGGAATTAATTCGTTCATGATTATCCGCTCCTGTTCGATTGATGACTAAACCTAACCATCTCATTAGGTAATGTCTAGACTTGTAATACAGTTGTAGATGTGATATAGGACATGGACGTCGTTAGTTCTACATTTGACTAAGGGGAGATAGTCGAAATTAAAATGGACGTCGGTAGTCCTATATTTAAAAAAGGGGAGGGGAGTGATCCCCTCTTATAGTTGTGGCGCAGGTTGTACCACTGTTTGTTGTGGTTGTTGCATAGCCATCATAAATTGTGTCATCTGTTGCATCATTTGTTCCATGTCCTTCTCAAGCTTTTCTATACGAGAGTTGTCCTCTAAAGGAATCTCTGTAGTAGTTGGTTGAGGTGGAACTAAAAAGGACGACGCCTGTTGAGGAGTCATCCCTTGTTGTGGTTGCATAGGATTCTGCATCATTGGTTGCATCCCAGGCATAGGAGCCATAGGCATGAACATGTTCGGTGCAGGTTCCGAAACAAACATATCTTTAATTTTAGAAACGATAGAACCACTATTCCCTTGGTAATGACTTTTAATCAAGTTGTTAACTTGACGTTGCTGTTCAGCTTGTAAGATACCATTAACATGTGCTTGCTGAGCTTGTTGCATCAACTGGTTGTAGTCGATACCTTTCTCTGCACATAGTAATTGAGTCATCATATTGTTAGCTGCACCTTGTATGTCTGATTGGAATTGTCCATATAAGTTATTCATGATTAAATCTCCCCGTTCTAGTTATTGTTAATACACAAAATGGGAGTAGGCGTTAGCCTACCCAAACAAAATCCTCGGCATCATTGCTGATTTGAGAAACCTTACCTTCATTGATGTAGTCATTCAGGTTATCTACTTCAATTAAAATATGTTCAATCTCATCCACTGTACGGAAAGACAACGCACCTTGATTAGCATTGTTCTTTAATACTTGGATAGCATACTCTGCTTTCTCACGATAAGATGTCCCGACTGGGGCAAAAGCATATATAGATTGACCATTGAAAATAATATCAGTCGGCTGTACAGGTTTACCTACGTGGTTATACAACTTGACTGTAACGTTATCAACTGCAAGTTCACCTATGTTGAATGTCTTAATCTTTAAGTCATCAGCATATAGAATGCCTTCTACTTGATTAACTCGTTCAAACTTAGAATCAACTTTCTTCTTTTCTTTCTTAACAGTAGTATCAGAACCATTGTTAGGGGCTGTGATACAAATACGAATAAATAAAGCAAACGTTAATATCATTCCAATAAATAAAACCCAACCGTTACCTTCCATGACGATCTCTCCTTAAATTGCAATAGTGTATGTGCCATAAGGATTGGTAGGTTGATCAGAATCTATAACAGAAACAATACTGATTATGATGTCACCTCCAACTCCTCTTAATGAACCAATGACAGAGATGCATAGCTCTTTGTCAATTACGATAAATCTCTCATCGTTGTGTAAATCTAATATGTCATCAAACGCATTCTGAATCATCATTACGACAGCAGCCTCGAATACGACGCGGTGCTTACTACGTTTGATAGAGTGATAGGAATACTCAATCACTGTCGGTATACCATCAATGGTGATGCAAATATCTTTGTTACTATCAATCTTACTTTCGAACTTTGTATAACCTTCGAATAAGGTGCTCATTACTTTTGACCTCATCTTCCTATTTAATTGTCATAAAAAAAGAAGCAGGGGACTAGACCTGCTTCGTTAACGATTCAACATACTTTAAAACTTGTGCCTTCAACTCATAGCTGAGCTGAACATTCTCGTAGTACTGTGGATTGCCTTGTACTTCAACTTGTGTTTGTCCAGGTGTGATTAGATAGATTGTTCCTGGATTATTCTTTGATTCAGCAATTGTTACACGAATCGTTCCACAAACTAAATATAAGATACAGTTACAAACCATACCGTATGACTTCTGTAGAGCATTTGCAGGATACACCTTAATATCCTTTAAACCGTATTCCTTGTTGTGTGTTCTTACTGGTACATTTACTGTGTGGTACCAAACTGATGATTGAATTTCTAACATGTTAATATCTCTCCTTAAAATATATTTAGATACAAAAAAGGAAGAGGACGTTATCCTCTTCGACGTTTACGTTGTTCCATGATGTTGTCTGCTACAGTTAAACGAATGCAAAGAAGTCGATCCTCTTTTGACATTGCTAACCATTCTCTAGTGTTAATCTTCATTATGATAACTTCCTTTCATCTACAGGCAAGAACCCTATAATAGTAGAGTTCTGCCTCCCGAATTTTGCTATATATTCAAATGTGTGTTCCCGATTATTAATGGTGCATGTTCCCACTAGGGTGTATTCATTAGGAAGATCAAATTCCTCTACGTCTTGGAACACGACTTTTTCACTGCCTCCATCTACACGTAATACATGTAAGGGCATATTCTTTATATTTTTTTCTTTCTTTATTCGAAGACCATTCCATACGTTGGACATCATTAAGCCTTCAAAACCTTTTTGCATTAAGCAACACCTCTGACCGCTTTATCTACCTCTGCATAGTCAGCCTCCATAAGACCAGCAATCATACGTGATGCTAGAAGACTTGCAGATTTAAGTACCTTAGTTACGCCATTACAGAAATAAGTGATCTCGATAATACCTTCCTCAATCTTTCTGGCTACTACAGCAACTAAACCTTTTGTTTCTTCTTTTGCAAGGTAAATTGAATTGTCGTTCGTTGTGATTTCTAACATGATGGATTCTCACCTTTCGGATTTAAGTTTTTTGTGTAAATAAAAAAAGAGAAAAGGGGATACCTTCTCTCTTAGATTGGTAAATCTTCTTCTTTAACAGTTGGTTCAACTTTGTCTCCTGCATCAACTGGTTGCTGTTGTGGTTGTTCAACTGGCTGTTCAGTTTGCTGTGCCATATCCTGAGGAGCAGGTGGCGTATAAACAGGAGTTTGTTGACCATACTGCGGAACTTGCATAGGTTGTTGCATACCCATCATAGGTTGCATACCCATAGGCTGTTGACCATACATAGGTTGCTGACCATAATTCATAGGTTGTTGCATACCGCCCATACCCATTGGTTGTTGCATTCCGAATTGTTGCTGTGGCATTTGTTGTTGCATAGGAGCTTGTCCAGTCAACATCGCTTCAGCAAAACGAAGAATTTGAGCTTTAACTTGTGGAGTTAAGTTAATGTGCTCCCAATAGTTCTTTTGACCTGTTTGTGTATCTACTCCATTTTCAGTTGAGATAGTCTGTACGAATGGTGCTTGTGTACGAGGACTCATACGAACTTGGAATGAAATACTACCAATAACAGAACGTAATAAACCATTGAACATAATGCCATGTGGCACTTGGTTAGCAGATGCAGGTTTCAATGAGATATTCTCAATACCTAACTGCATATTGCTTGGTGCATTTGTTACACCATACAGATAACTACTATTTTGACGATACCAGAACGGGTCAGACTGCTTCTGTTGCTGTTGACCAAATTGTGGTTGTTGTCCAAACTGTTGTCCGTATTGCGGTTGTGTAAATTGTTGAGTTGTCATAATAAAATCTCTCCATTTCATAATTAAAATTTTTAAATCAAAAAAGGTAGGGGAGTTAGCCCCTTGAGTAGTACACTTAAACTTTTACGTACTCTATATTTAATTAGAGGAATTATTACCTCAAGAAAGGTAAAGGAGTTATCCTTGTGGGTACAGAACCAAACGTCCAGTTCTATATCCAAACCATTCTTTACATCACTATCGGATAGGGCGTTAGCCTCTATCCATTACGAGGGCACGTCCAGTTAAAGATTCCCGCTCTACTATTAATAGGCGGAAGGATAGGCGTTAGCCTGAACGTTAGTGAGGGTGCGTTAGCACCTATACGGTTGACCAATGCGTTAGCAGTGGGCAACAGCCCTGGCCGAAGGCCCGGGTAAATCCCGTCCTTATATCTACGTTCTTCATAGAAACGCACATATAAAAACAGGAGCAGGGAAGAATCCCCACTCCTACAAATCATCTTACAATTACTAAGTTTTCTACTGCTCGTGTAACTACTGTGTATAACCATCTGTTAGCATTCTTATATCCATCAGCTCCACGATTAAATACTCCACTTTCATTAATTACATATACAGTCTTCCATTGTGAACCTTGAGAAGCATGTCCAGTAATAACATATCCAAACTGAACTTCTACGCCTAATGGGATTTCGCGTTTTCCTTGAACTCTAAGCTCCTTGTTCTTCTTACGAATCTCAGAAGCTGTCTTTCTCTCAAACAATACATCCTCGTTTACTTCAATATAGCGATGTCCATCAAATGCTTCAGGAGTAAACTTGAACTTAATATTTCCGTTACTTAGTTTCTTAACTTCAGATACTTTACCACGCATACCGTTAGTGACTTGAATCTCACCATTGTTACCACCATCAATGTTCTCTTTGATTACAACAGTTTCATCATTCATAAGAACTGGTTCATTAAAGCCAAGGTGTGAACGAATAGCTTGGTTTAAACTTTGACGAGTTTTATTCATACCTGCAATAACAACACCGCCGTTAGAAACTACTTTTGCATATTGAGCAATAGATACTCTACTGCGATTAATAACAAATACTTTCCCACCAATGTTCTGGTCTCTATTAGGGAAGATGTATGGTGCTCCATTTTCTGTAGCCTGACGAATAGCCATTGATAAAGCAACAATTGGATTATCTGCAGCTTGGCGTAATACCTCAGTAAGGATTGCATCTGGATTAACAAAGAAATACTCTTCATCTTTAACAGGAGGTAGTTGCCCAGGATCTCCAACGATTAATACTTTGCATCCAGCTTTCTTAGCCATAGGAAGAATTTCCTCAGCCATACGTCTACCCGTCATAGAGAACTCATCACCAATGATTAGTCTTACACCGTATAAGTTTTCTGCAGAAGGGACAAAGCGAGTACGTCCATCTTTCATTAACTCAGGAACATAGAATAATCGATGTAATGTAGAGCAAGAATATCCAGGTGTCTTTTCTTTTAATACAAGAGAAGCAGTACCAGTTGGTGCACACATACGAACTTGATCCGCTCTAATTCCAAGTTCCTCTAAGATAAAGTCAACAACAGTGGATTTACCTACACCAGCAAATCCTGCTAATTCAAACTTTCCGTAACCATGAGTAGTAGAGTACCATCTCTTAATCTTGCTTACTACTGATTGTTGACTAGGTGTTAGTACGATATCTCTTTTCTTCTTACGCTTATCTGGTTGAACAGGTTCAGTAGTTTGATCCACATTGAATACAGGTTTAGGGCTAGCTACAATATCTTCTGCTACAGTTACAGCATCAACGGGATTAGTAACTGGCTTTTCCTTCTTTGTGTTTAAGTGGTTAAGTAATTGGTTTGTTGTCATAATAGTCATATCGAAATCTCTCCTTATAATTGGCTTTTTAGTTTTAAGTCTTTAATTTTTATCTGTCTATATAAAAGAAAAAGAGCAGGGAATAATCCCCGCTCTGTTAAATCGGTAGAACGATGTCACCTAAGTCTAGAGTTGCTTCTTCTGGTTGTGTAGGTGGTTCTGGATATTTAACTTCTGGAATAAGAATTGATTCATCAAACATTGATGGTGCTACTACAATAGGTTGAACTGGTTGAGCTTGTTTTACTTCTGTAACTACTTCTAAGATTTCTGCATATAATCCAGTGAAAGTAGAGTTTGCAACATTCTTCTTTAAGTGAGTCATTACGCGAACAGTGTGACCCATATACTTTTCTAATTCAGCACGAATCGTTTTGTTCTCTCTATTGTCAGCAAGAGAACCAATGAATTGACCATCTTTATAAACAAGGTAAGATGTTGTCATTGTTTGTTCATTTACCTCAATTTTCACTTCCATAATACCTGCATCAACAGCTGCTTCTTTCATGTTCATGATTCCACACTCTTGTGCAATGTGAGATGCCTTTAAGTCGCAAGAAGATGCGAATGGACATCCTTCACATGGCTTATCGATACGAACATATAAGTCATACTGTTTGTTGCCAAGTATATATTCTTGTGGTGCAGGATCTTCTACGATATCTTCCACTACTGGTTGTGGAGGAATGAATGGTGCTGGCACTTCACTTGTGTGTTGTACAGCATCTGCCGCTTGTTTCATTAAAGCTGGCATCATAGCATCTATTTGTTGTTGTACTAATGTATTAACATCTACAGACTGTTCTTGTTGAACAGGTGCAGTATTTGATTGTTGCATCCAAGTTAAGCCTTGTTGTAAAGCTTGTGTCTGTTGGTTAAGAGCCTGTGCTTGTTGGTTTAATGTGTTCATATACATTGCAAAGATTTCGTTGTTATTCATATTCATTTCTCTCCCTTTATCTGATAAAATAAAAGGGTAGCGGATTAACTCCACTACCCAAATGATTGTTTTTAATTATTAGAAGCGAACGATAGCAGTCGTTCCTTCTTCGCCAAATGCGATTTCTGTAACAGGGATTTCATAGATACCAGCCATGCTGAAGTTTGTTGGAGCAAACCCCATGTATGCTGCATCTTCACGAGTAACTGCCATAGCGTCAGTAACTTGTGCATCTTTGTTTAAGAAGTACATTACAAGGCGAACAGAATCTTGCTGTTGTTCTGGTTTAATCGCAACACGAACGTTACGGTTAACAGAAACAGTTTTATTCGCTACTTTTGCAACCGGGTTCATAACACGAACTTTCACTTGGTTAGAAACTGCAGTTGGAGCTGCAACTTTCTCAACTAAGCTAGATTGTAAAAGAGTGAATGTAATATCTTGTGGAACGAAATAAGTCTCAGAAACTCGGCCAGAGATTAAAGAGTTCATTTCTTCCGCAAACACTTCGAATGGTAAAGCAATGAATCCGTTAGATGCTACGAAACGATATTCGCGGCCATCTTTACGGTAAGCAGCTTTACCATTTGTTTTTGCTTCATTAACTAATAGGTATAGAGTACCAACTAATTGACGAACATCTAAACCTAATTCTTTTGCAGTTGCATACATTTCTTTACGAAGTTCTGCTTTGTATAGGTCACGAGCCATTTTGTATTGAGATAATGTAGCATCGTAATTAGCACGGATCTTAGCAGTCTTCTTAGCTTTAGTTAGAGATTGCATGTTTTTCTTGCGGAACACACCAGCTTCTTTAAGTTCAGCTTCAGCTTGGTGCATAAACTCTTTCTCAGCAGCCGCGCGAACATTCTCTTTTTGAGTGTAAGCATTGTATAGGTTAGCAACATAGTACTTCACTGCATCAATTGATTGTGGAGCAACTTCCATATGTGTAGCAATACGAGTACGAATTTCATTCTTAGCAGTATTGCTGTGACCTGTTTGGAACTTCTCACATAATGCCACGATAGCTTCTTCTGCATAGTTAAATACAAACTCATAAGCACTATCATTGTTTACAACACCAAACTCATCTTTCTGAGATGCTAACCATTGTGGCTTCTTAACTTCGAAACCAGTGATTACAGCTTGACCAGATACTTTATCTTGACGTACAACCGGGCTGAAGATATGAGCGTAAATACCTTTTTCTTCAGCAAGTAATGCGAACTTAGCTTCATTTGTTAATTCTAATTCTGCTTCTTCAAAGAAACGACCTTCGAAGTTAGCGAATAATTTGTTGATAAGAGGCATAGATAGGTAAGCACCACCGTGTTTAGGACGGTCAATTTCCCAACGACCAGCAGTACATAAAGCAAGTAAGTCAGCTTCAACTTCCGCACGTTGAGCAGCATTTAATACTGAACGAGAAAGAAGGTCAGTTAAGATCATTGCACGGTTAGCAATTACACCGATTAAGCTTGCTTCAATTGTATCAACAGTGATTTGTTGAGATAGTCCAGCAACTACTTCTAAGAAATCATGACGGCGAGCAGTACCGTTCTCACCTTTTAATTCTTCTGGATTGAAGATTACATTGTTACCTTGAACGATAAATCCATTTACATCTTTAGCTTCTGGCTTAGTTTCTTTTGCTTTAGCAGCTGCAGTTACGTAAGTAGGGCAACCTGTAGAGAAGTCAACAGCAACACCATTCTCGTATTTAACATAAGCATCAACGAATGGAAGTACTGCTTGATTACCGTATAACTCAACTTCTTTACGGATACGAGCATTAACCATTACTTCGTCAAAGATGATGATTGAAGTATCACCATCATGGTCAGCACCAGCTTGTTGTGCAACAACCCAAGAGAAAGCATCGAAGAACGTAATACCTTGCCATAAACCTTGTTTAACAAACTCAGCATACTCAGCAGATTGAACCGCAGTTACAACTGGAATTTCATGAGTTACTGTAACAGGGAAACGAACAGATAATGCCTTACCTTCTTCTAGGAAGAACTCTTCATCTTTCTTAGATGGTGCAACTACTTCATAAGCACCTAATACAGCATCTTCTTTAATTGCAGTGTAACGACCTGCTTTAGCTGCATTGTAGATAGCGAATACATCTGTGAACATATAACGAGTACGAGCTTGAGTAGTGAATAGTTTAGAATCTAATAATTTGTTAAGCTTCTTAACTCCTAAACCAACAATCTCATCTTTAATGTATTGCTCATCAAGAATGTCACCGAACTCTTGAGCAAGACGTACATAGTCAACCGCCGCGAATTCTGTTTCTGCTTCTTCCTCAGCTGCATTAAGCATTGTTAAGATATCAGCAGTCATTTTCTCTTCAATAGAATTCTTAACGAAATCAACGCTATTTGTAACACCTTGTTTTAATTCTTCAACAGATAATCCCATTTGTTGTGTAGCTTGAGATGCAACCCAGATACCGTCGTTACCATCTTTACGTTGTCCAACTACGAATAATTGGAATCCATTTTCTTGGATATCAGCTAAGATATCTTCTGATTTAACCATACCGTCAGTAAGGATGATATCAGCATCGAATAATTCACAGATTGGGTTGAACTGGAATGAAGCCCCTTTAACTGCGTTAGAGATACGTAATTGGAATGCATCAAAGCTATTGATTACTCCTGCAGAACGTAAACCTTCAGTGATACGATCATTGTGCCATCCTTGTCCATCTGTAAGGTTACGAGAAAGAAGAGCTTTAACAGCATCTTTGTTATCCCAGTTATTGAACTTTTCAACACCTACAAATGCATTATCTTTATTTAATACGTTTAACATAAAGTCTTGATCCATTGCGATTTGACCAGTGAAATCATCAACTAAAGCGATTGTGATTTTCTCGCCATCGTTGTTTGTTACTACGATGTAAGCTGGTTTAATTTCACCAATTACATTACGAGTTCCAGCAGGGAAGAACTCAACTTTGTGGTTGTGGCTGAATGTGCTTAATAAACCTTTATCAGCTTTAAGGCCATTAGAACCTGCTAACATGAAACGTTTGTAAGACTTAGCAACATCCATTACATTGTATCCAGTTGCTTCACCATTTAATTTGTGCTTTTTACCATAAGCGCGCTCATCTTGACCAGTTCCTAAGAAGTAAGTAATTACATCTTCAAGAGTTTTGAAACCAACAGCACCATTAGAACGAGCTTGAGACATTGATTTAGCATACGTTTTGTAAGAGAATGTTTCTTCTTCAGATACAACAGAACCGACTTCTAATTGACCATCTTCACGGTGTAATACAGATACCTCAGAGAATACCGCTTTTAATACTGCGCCGTTTACTTCTTCACCAAATGGTAGAGAAGCAGATCCGTCGAATGTACACATTTCATCAAGGATAACTGCTTTCTGTGGTTCTTCAATACGTAGAGTCATACCATCCTTGCTGTACTCTTTAACAACATTGATTGTTTGAGTCTTCTTACCTTTAGCCATTGCAAAACGGTAAGCCGCTAAGCTACCAGACATCTTTTGGAATAGAGAGTTAACATTAGTTAGATTGCTTACATTAGTATCCTTAGCAATGTAGAAGCGAACATCATCACGCAGTACTACCTTCTTGTTGTCGTCTTTTCCTACTTGAACCATTACATTCTCCATTAATTCCTCTACATCGAAGTCTACTAATTTACCTAGTACTTCACCACTAGATGCTACATAGATATCACCCATGTTTAATGCTGCCATTAATACAGTTTCACGAGTCTTCTTACCGTGTACTTTAGCCTTAGCAGTAAGACGGCCTTTTAAGTTTAACTTCTCTAATGCTTTGAATTCTGCAGATTCCATGAACTTAGGGAATAGACCAGGCATAACCACCATTAAGTAATCGATTACTTGCTTACCAGTAGCAGAAGAGAACTGGATAGATGTTTCAGTACCAGTTTCATTTGTTACTACGAATTTGTTACGACGAGCATCTACAGTTAATGCAGTTGCATCAGTACCAATGAATTGTGAGAATAATGGAGCCTTTACACCCATACCGAATAATGCTTTAGCGATTTGTCCTGAAGCGTTTTGTACTACCTGTAAGTTACCTGCTGTGAATACTACTGTTTTGTTTGTCATTTTAATCTCTCCTTTAGTTGTGTTGTTTACAGTTGTGTTAGTGTTGTTAGTCATAGTTGTGTTCTCTCCCTTGATTGTGTTAGTTCCTTGAGTTGTTGTAGCTGTAGTAGTGTTAGTCATGATAATTCCTTTCGTATGCTCTCATTTAACTGGTCAGGAGCTAGACCTATATTTGTGGGTCGGTAGTAGGGGGTGGGCATCGAAAGTCCACCAAGTAATACCTATATATACCACCTTGCGCCTCAAAAATTTTTAAAAAATCCAGCCTATATAGGGCAACAAGTCAGGAAGAAAGAAGGCGGTTATCTGTAGGGCACAGCCCAACAGCGGACGACTACCTTCTTTTTATTTGTGCCTACAGTCAGGAATGAACGAGCCGGTGATGAAGCCAATAGTATTTGATTGAGAAAATGTGACAAATTGGTTAGGTTATGGCTGAAGTCAGGAAAGGAGGGCGAGTACATGGAAGGACTTATGTATGAACGATTTGAACAAGACCTACTTGATCATTGGGTAAAGAGTCAGGAGTCAGCAAGGGTGGGACAAAAGACCACTGTTGTATGTCTTCAAATGAACAATGGGTTTGAAGTAGTTGGACAGTCAGCTTGTGTAAACCCAGATGAGTACGACTATGAACTAGGTGTCTATTACGCTACTAAAGACGCGCTTAAAAGAATCGCTGATATTGTAGCTTACCTTGAACATGAAGGTACATTTTAGGTATCAAGTCAGAAGAGAAGAGCGTGGGAAGTAATCAGTGCTCTTACATGTTTTAATCTTTTCAAAATGAACCGCATTTAAAAACCTCGATATAATATCCACTCAAATAAAACACATACAGGAGGAATCACAATGGATTTCGGACAAGCATTGATCTCATTAAAAGAAGGAAATAAAGTAGCACGTAATGGTTGGAATGGTAAAGGACAGTGGATTGTACTAATGCCTTCATTATTTCTAGAAGCAGGTGTAGTAAATGGACGTACATCTAAACATCTAGGACAAGGTGTAGATTTAGATTCTCAACCATATTTCGCCTTATATACAGCTCAAGGCAAATGGCAACCAGGATGGGTACCATCTACATCAGACGTTCTATCAGAAGACTGGGAAGAAGTAGCTTAACAATAAAGAGAACCAGTCAGGAGAAAAGGAGGGCGGTAAAATGTCTGTAGAAAAACGTATGGAAGAGTTACGTCAAATGGAAGTAGAGACACCTGAACAGTTAAAGGTAAGAGCTACAAATGAATTAGTATTACCTTCTACTTGGAAAGTGTCCAATGAGACAAGAGGAATGATTAATCAGTCTATGGAGATTTACAACACAAAACATGGACTATATGCTTCTGTTCCTATGCTATGCCAAGGTGAGAGTTGTCCTTATGCAAGTGTTTGTCCGTTACTTGATGGAGGAATGGATCCAAGTGGTTCTCGTTGTCCTCTTGAGATTGGACTTATTATGAAACGTGTAGATGAATACCAAAAGGAATTCCATGTTGCTGATAATGACGTAGTTGATATGAGTTTGATTAAAGACTTAGTAGATTACGATGTTCAGTTATTCAGAGCAGAGAACCGAATTGCTATGCAAGGTGACTTCATCGAAGACGTTGTTGTAAGTGTAACGGATAACGGTCAGGAGATAACAGCCCCTCAAATATCTAAGGCAGCTGAGTATAAAGAGAAGATTATGACGAAGAAACATAAGGTTCTTCAATTGATGCACTCTACTCGTTCTGATAAAGCAGGAGATAGATTAACTCTTACATTGGACCCAAGTTCTTATGCATCTCAGTTAATGTCTCAAATTGCATCCACTATGGAGCCTGGACAGATATTCGATGCAGAGTTCGACGAGGTTGGGGAATAGTTTTCAGCCTTGGCAAAAAAGCTTTTAGAATTGTATTAATCGTGCCGGGGGCGAACTTTCCCCGGTGCGAGGAATCAATTGTCGAAGACGTTTGATAACGCTCTGGTTAGCGGCGCTTAGTCGAATCATTTTTATCATACACGGAAAGTAGGTGGTATCTATGACTGCTAAAGAGCATGTAATTGACACTTTTGCTACCTCTAAGTTTCTACAAAAGAATAGGTCGAAAATAGCGATGGGTGCTGTAGGTTTTGGATTAGCTAAGTCTATTGTAGATGGAGAAGAAGATGATTTATTTACTTCTGCAGGAAAAGGAATCAAAACAGGTGCTGTAGTTGGTGGTCTAGCTTATGGTGCAGAACACTTAATGAAAACTCAAACTGTTCAAGATCTAGTAAAAGGTGAGATTTCTGACGTAGGAAAAGAAGCTATTAAGAAAGTGAGTAAAGGAAGTAAAATGCTTCTTTCAGGTAACAAGCTAGGTACTGCTATGAAAATGGGTATGTACGCTGTTGGTGCTGCTACTGTTTTAGATGCAGGACAACGCATGGGTGAAAACCGTGAAGCAGAAAAGATTAAGAGAGAGCAAGAATATCGTCTTGAGCAAAAAAAGAAGAAACAGAAGGATAAGAACAAGAAGTATTCATATGGAAACATAAATCAAGGAGAAGTCGTATTTGACCTATTTGAAGCAAGAACAGGTCATCACAAGATGGGCAACGCTAAATTTAATTAAGGCGGTGTAGTTTATGGCAAGATGGCATAAAAGCGCAGAAAGAGTAATGAGCGCAGTAAGTAGGAAGATCAATAATAGTCCTGAACTGCTAGAGCGTATGACATCACCAGTTAAAGGTGTAACTAGAACAGTAAATGGTCCTATTGCACGAACTCCTAATTTTGTTCCGTCTAGCTCAACAAACTTGATGGACGACATGATATCTAAGGCTACTGCGCCAAGAGATAAGATTCGTGCAACAAGAGCACAAGCAAGAGCAGGACAAGGTTCTAAGAATAAAGGAAGTCTTAGAAATGCAACTCCGGAACAAATTCAAGCTAGGAAAGAATCGGCAAGAAAAAGTAAGTCAGCAAGAGAGACAAGAAAAAGAGTAGCAGGTTCACAAGAAGCTCTTAATGGTGCTACTCCAAACGATAAGTTTCTTGGCCGTATAGGTGCTAGTGCAAAAACCTTACTTGGCTCAGGAATGGAAAACCTTAAAGCAGAAGGTAATTTAAGAAAAGCAGGTATAGGTGCATTTCAATCATCGGCTGCTTCTGCAGCTGTGCATGGTGGTATTGGTTACTTACAAGGAGAAGATCCTTGGGAAGCAGCTAAAACTGGTGCAGTACGAGGTGCTTTTGCGGGTGCAGGTTACCACGGTTTAAAGGCTGCTACACACGCCAATAAAGGTTCTATAAAGGGCAATCTTAAGCACATAGGTTCTACTACTCAACAAGTTTACAAAGCCCATACACCAGCAGGAAACGCTGCTATGAGGCAGAATGGTGTGTCTAATCAATTAAAGCGTGTGCTAGAGGCAAATCAGATGACTCAAAAAACAAATAGCATATTCGGATTTAATAGATAGGAGGTAAACAATGGCTATTTTAAATTCAGTCAAAAAACTTGCTAAGATAGGCGTTCAAAATACTAAGATTGGTACAAAGATGGCTGCTCATAGTGTTAAAAACAGTCCGAAAACAATTACTAATGGAGTTAAGAACGCTCCAAAGAATATTGTTAAGAGTACTTTTGTTGATACAAAGGATAAAGAAAAGACGTTGAGTAATTTCTACACTGGTAAAAAATTAAATCCAAAACATGTTATGGCTGTTGGTGGAGGTTACCTTGCCATTAATAATGCTAAGTTAGGGTTTGAGCATAAGACAATTGAACCTCTTAGATTAGCAACTATGAATAACTATCAGGAGATGGGCGCGCCGGACGTCATGATGTATGACGGCGTAGGACAAGAACGTGCCCCTAAGAATCTAAACGCTGATGGTAGCATTGTATTTGGTCTTCACAATAATAGAAGGGGGTAGTTTAGATGGCATTAAAAGCCGTTTCTAGTGTATTAAAAGCAGTAGGTTCTAAGGGTGGTAAGAAACTTGCTACAGCTGGTGGTCTTGCATTCGGAGCCGATACTGCAATGAACTTATATGGTGGCGATGACTTAGGTACATCTGTACTAAAAGCTGGTGTTACGGGTGCTTTAGCTGCTTCAAACCCTCTACTATTTGGGGGAATAACTGTTGCAAGCATGGCGCAAGATGGCTATTGGGGCCTACAGCAATTCAATCACCAAAAGAAACAATGGTGGAATGCACAGTATGCAACAAACAATAGAGTTGGCGGAAATTATGTGGATACACAAAGAGCCCAAACTATGAGACAAGCAGCTGTACAAGCCATTCAAGGAAGTAAGATGAACGCAAGGAGTGCGCTTGGCGGAGAAGCTAAGATATTAAACCCTTACGCATCTAGAAGATATTAAAAGGAGAATAGAAGTATGAGCCAATTTACTAAGTATGACCAGGAAATGCTCGAAATTATTCGTGATCCTGTTAAGTGGACAGAGCATCACTTAGGAGAAAAACCACGTTGGTATCAAGAGCAAATCCTTCGACATCCGCATCATCGTAAAGTTTTACGTTGTGGTCGTCGTATCGGTAAATGTATAGAAGAAAATCAACGAATCATCAATCCGAATACGGGAGAATACCAATCGGTAGGAGAGCTTTACAATGCTCAAGTTAATGGTAGCGCTACACCACTGTTAACGCTAAATGAATCCTATCAGTTAGAAAATAGCGAAGCCTTCTTTATTGAAGATAATGGTGTAAAAGACACATTCGCTGTTGTAACAAAACATGGAGCAAGAGTTGTTCTTACAGGAAACCATCCAGTATTAACAGTAGATGGGTGGAAAGAAGTTGATGCACTTCGCATCGGTGAAAGTATCGCTACACCTAAATTCTTACCTGTATACGGAACAAAACAAGTCGATAAAAACAAGCTCCGTATCCTTGCGTACATGCTCGCTGCGGGCCGTTTTAACAAGGATAGTATTAGCTTCCAGGCGCGCTATGAAGGCGTTAGAGAGACGTTACAGGCGTCTTGTGAGGCACTTGGTATTAGAACATATCGTGAGCGTCATAAGAAGGCTACAATCTATTTAATGAACTTCAGTAGCTTCGAGTTTTATAGAGAAATAGAAGAGAAAAAAATCCCTTCATTTATCTACGAGTTAGATAGAGAACACTTAGCATTCTTCTTAGGAAGTCTGTATTCTGCAGGTGGTTGGTTCTTTGCTGGCCGTATCTGTGAAATCGGATACGCTACGAAACATCGTCAGTTCGCATTAGACTTAAAACACTTACTTCTACGTTTTGGTATCCAAGCGAATTTACTTCAAAAGGAAATGAACGACTCTGTTTATTACCACCTTATGATTTATCACCGTTCCTCAATCTTATTATTCCTCGAACATTTAGCTACACCAGAGCGCAATTATGAAGAAATTCAACAACGCGCACTTGAAATGAACTCTTCTGAACCAACACTCCCTAAAGAAGTATGGAAATACATTGAAGAAGAACGAATTGCTAAAGGAATCAAGAAAGCTGAGGTAGTTGGAAAGGGTAACCGCCGCTATCGTACAGAGAAAGGTATCTCTTTAAGTAATGCTCGTGTATATGCAGAGAACTTACAATCTGCAATGCTACATGACTTAATTAACTCTCATGTATTGTGGGAGGAAGTAGTAGAGATCATTCCTCTTGGTAAGAGACAAACTTATGATGTTTTCGTTCCAGAGACTCATAACTTAGTAGTTGAAGATATCCTTGTACATAACACATGGACAATGTGTGCTCATATGTTGTGGGTGGCATTTACATGTAACGGTGGAACAAGAATGGCAAAAGGAGCAGCTTGCGTTGTCGCGACCCCTTATGATAACCAAGCCCGATTAATCTTCGACCAATTAAAAACCTTCATTGATAATAACCCCGTTTTACAAGAGTCCATCAAATCTATTACTAAAAACCCTTACGTAATTGAGTTTAAAAATGGTTCAGTTATCCGTCTGTTCACTGCTGGTACACGTTCCGGTTCAGAGGGTGGATCTCTTCGTGGACAACGTGCAGATTGGTTGTACATGGATGAGGTTGACTACATGGGCGATAAAGATTTTGAATCTATCTTTGCCATCGTCAATGAAGCACCTGACCGAATTGGATGTATGATTGCATCAACCCCAACAGGTCGAAGAGGGATGTTCTATAAAACATGCACTCAAATGAAGCTTAATCAAGATGTGAAAATGAATAAAAATAACGTTTATGATATGAGGTCATATAACCGTACCTTATCTGAAGGTTGGGCGGAATTCTACTTCCCGACAATGGTTAACCCTGAGTGGGGACCTAAGATGGAACGTGAGTTACGCAAACTATTCTCAGAAGCAGCTTATGAGCATGAGGTACTTGCAGAGTTTGGTACAGAGATGGTTGGGGTGTTCAACAAGGATTACGTTGACGAAGCTTCAAGCATTGGTTACAACTACACTACATCACCAACTCATGATGGTCCTATTGCAATAGGTATTGACTGGGATAAAGCAGGGGCAGCTACACAAATTGTTGTTACCCAATACAATCCTTTTGAGGTTCGTCGTCCAAGACCAGAACTTGGAGAAACAGAACCATCATTCGGACGATTCCAAATCATTAACCGTATTGAAATCCCTAAAGGGGAATTTACATACGATATTGCAGTTAAGAAAATTATTGAACTAGATGGAGTTTACAATCCGTTTGGTATCTATGCAGATGCCGGGGCTGGGGAATACCAAATTGAGCTTCTACGTAAAACACTAGGCGACAAAGTTAAACGTGTTCACTTAGGTAGTTCTCAAATGGTAAGAGATCCACACAGTAGAGAGTTTGAGAAGAAACCGTTAAAAGCATTTATCGTTGACCAAACGAAATTAATGTTAGAGCGTGGACAACTCCGAATCCCTCATCGTGAAAAAGACGAAACACTAGCACGACAAATGACAAACTACCAAGTAACTCGCTATAGTCCAAAAACAGGTGAGCCTACTTTCACAGACGTAGACGAACATGCTTTAGATGGATTGATGTTTAGCTTACTAGGGTTCATCAATGAAAAACCCGAATTAGCTGCAACTGTTATCAATAAGCCAAATGCTAAGACAATAGCGAAGGTGAAGAAAACATTTACTGATCCGTTTAAACAACAAGAAAGTGCAGCTAATTCTAGTGATTCAGAGTTAAGACAGAAATCAAAAACAACAAAAGTAAGACAAAGAGCTGCCCAAGGTTTTGGTTGGGGTAGACGTGGCACTAACATGAATATGCCTTCCCGCGGAGGGTGGTAATAAAGGGCGACAGGTATCCGCAATGGGCCTGTCGTCTTTTTTAATAAAAGGAGGATAACAACATGGATGAAGTTTTAGGAAAGAAAGTTGAAATAGATACCGAATTAGAACGTTCCGTTATAGAGTACAGACCAAGAGTAAAGTACGAACCGAATAAACCGTTCACTGTACATTTGCAAACAGAAGAAGTTATAGGAGAAGACCCGGAAGAACTTGAAGAAGATGGTTCTTTTGTTCCCGAAGAAAAACCTGCTAAACAATACGATAAGTTTGTCGATACATTAGATCAGATTAAGGTACTTATTGATTCTGTTGAGAAGAAGATAAAAGACCTAAAGATTCCTATTTCTCAGGTGGAATTAGAAAAAATCTACGAATCACAACCATCATTCGATCCAAGCATAGCTAACAATGGTTTTATTGATTTTGATATATACAAGAAAACATTTGAAGATCCAGAAGCTCCTGCAAATTCACTTATCCAAGACATTGTTCATTCATATGCAGAAGATGTAGAAGGTAATTTAGATCTTGAATTTTATGAAGACCTAAAGGAATTGCAATTAACAGTAGAAGAGGGATACTTCTTATTTAAAGAAACAGTTTTAAAGAATTACCTTGATGGCGACATTCCTGCTGAACCAGAAAGAAATAAGGACTTCACTGAACAAATCGAAGAAGCGGTTAAGAAACAAAAAGAATGGTTTGGACAAGTAACAAAACTGTATAAAAACAATGAAGGTACATATTATGAATCCCTTAGAACAGAGTATGGTTCTCCTGAATTCTTTAAAGCAAGTGATGAATATTTAAAAGCAAAACGCCCTTATGATATTGCGATTCGTGAGGAAAAAACACTTAATGAAATGAGTTCTCTTGTAGATGGTCTTCTTATAGCCTCGGAAGATTGTTCCGACTCTATTAAATCCGGATTAGTTTTAGGTAGCGAGATTGATAGTGAAGGGGTTATGAATTTATTAGAAAATCAAGCTTCTACTAAAGAACAACTTACCGATTTACTCAAATTAACGCAGTTATCCTTGAAGCTACAACTTAACCAACAAATTGAAGATAAAAAACAATATCGAGATGTATTGAAGAACATCAACAATCTTTCTCGTAAAAAGCGCTCACATGATGAATTACTTATGGCGTTCGAACTTCGAAACAAGATGTATCTAAACATGTATGACTCATTGCAACACTTAGAATCTCCAAGTAAAGCACCTGGGGTGGAATCATTCCTAAACCAAATGGCTGGAGGATTAAGTCTTGTACAAGGACAGTATGATTCATTCCTGCAAGATGTGTATGCAATGTATATGTCTGAATACGAAGTGAGAAAAGAGAAAATCGATAAAACGTTAAACAAGGAAAATGCAAGAGCCGGTTATTCTTTGGTATTAGAGTATCTATAAGAGAGGTGTACTAAATTGAATATGATAGAACGAATTCGTAAAGGAGTTCGATTAAGAACTATTAATGAAGCACCTTCCGCAACTAAACGTGACCCAAAGAAAATTGCAGTTAAACGTTTAGGGCAAGCCGTCAAAACTGCGGGTGGGGGAGGAGACTTCGAGAATTCGCCAGTTGATTTAGCGGAAATTGGACGTGCTTATTATACGGACAGTTATATTCGCAGAGCTGTCGATAAACATGCAGCCTTAATGTTTAAAAATGGTTGGGAGATTTCGGGGAAGAACGATCAAGCAGTTGAGTATGTATGGACCCGATTAAAACTAATGTCAGAAGCAACAGGTCAAAGTATAGATTCATTCCTACAAGAGATTTCTGACAACCTAATCCTTTATGGTAATGCCTACGTTGTAAAAGCTCGTGCAAAGACGGGTGGGTTACCAACTGGTGTTACAGCTATAGGATACACAGGTAAACAACCAATTGCAGGTTACTTCCCCTTAGCTGCTCCAAACATCACAGTAAGTCGTGATGATAATGGTAAGATTCTAGCTTATGAGGAGACTGCAGGTAGTGGTGGTGGAGAAGGTGTTCAATACAAACCAGAAGATATGGTCCACTTCACCTATCGCAAACCAAGTGGTCGTGCTTACGGTATACCATTCATCTTTAATGCTTTAGATGATGTTAAGCTCCTTCGCCAAATCGAAGAGAACGTAGCAAGATTAATTTACCGCAACCTATTCCCTCTATATTTATACAAAGTCGGTATTGATAAACCGGGCTTTGAAGCCACAGATGAAGAAATAGAAACACTTCGAGAAGAAATCCGTAACATTCCTGTAGATGGAGCCTTAGTTGTTCCAGAGCGTCACAACATTGAAGTAGTTGGTTCACAAGGACAAGCTATCGATGCAAATGGATACTTAAAGTATTTCCGTCAACGTGTATTCTCCGGATTAGGAGTAAGTGACACAATCATGGGTATTTCGGATACCGCTAATAAATCCACATCTGATAATCAATCCTCAGATTTAAATGACTCCGTGAAAGACTTCCAAAAAACATTCGCCGATATTGCTAAGTTCGCAATCATTAATGAGCTTCTTTTTGAAGGTGGATTTGATCCTATTTTAAATCCAGATGATGAAGTGGACTTTATATTCCACGAGATTGAATTCGATGCAAAAATCAAACGCGAAAATCATGTTGTTCAATTGTTTATGCAAAACACAATTACGTTTGAAGAAATGCGTCAGTTACTTGGTAAAGACATAACAGTAGATGAATCTCGTCTATATGGAAATATGTTTAGCGCAGCAACAAGCACATCTGCAGATAGTGAAGGTGCCGCTAATCAGGGTAACAACAAAGATCAGCCAGAGAATCAACATGGTAAGCAGACAAGCCCAGGTAAGCCTAAAACATCTGAGACGAAAAATAAGAGTGTTTCAGTTTCAGAAAACACAAAATTGACCGAGGCTACTCAACTGGTTAATTTGTCTGAGTCATTACAAGTTGGTTCATTCACTGAAAAGATGGAGAAATACTGGTCTGATGCAATGGAGGATGTCCAAGATAGAGTTTCTAATCAACAGGACACTGAAACCATAACTGCATTTACTACTGGTCTTGTTACTCAACTATTCTATGAAAAGACTCGTCCATTTGTAGAGCGTTCATTCCTATATGGATTCCAAGATGGATTAAACCAAATGGGGAATCAGTTAACGAAATTACAGCCGGGCGATACAGAAATCGCGGTAGAGAAACATAGCCAATCATTTAAGAAGTTAACACAGGATATTACAAGTTCTGTATCAGCCTGTTATGAAAAGGAAACACCAGTTGCTCATGTTAGCCATGCATTTATAGCTAATCGTTATCGTATTGGATTTATCGCGAAACGAATCGCCTATGAAGTTTATAACTATGGAGTTGCACTAGCAGCGGAGAGAGCCAAAAAAGACAGGGTTTATGTTAAGCATAAACCTAATTGTTGTAAGACATGCTTATCCGCTTCTTCTGAAATCCTCTTAACTGATGGTTGGAGAACACAAATACCACCTCATCATACCAACTGCGAATGCACAATTGTACTTACCAACAAGGAGGTCATCTAAAGATGAACATTTTAAAGTGGAAGGGTCTTGATATTGACCCTAAGGAAATTCATGAATCTGTAACTACGAAAGCAGAAATCTCACAAATAGATACAGCATTTAATGAATCTACAAGCGAAAGTGGAATTACTGTTCTTTATCCAAAGATTGAAGCAATCCACGAAGGAAGAACTCGTAACTTTAACCGCTATACTGCAGAAAAACTAAAAGGAAATCACGAATTAAAAAGTGGTGTTTATAGTTGGACGCAACCTTTCCCCAAACCCGTTATCCACAATCACGACGTTAATACAGAAGCTACTGGTCGTGTTTACTCCGCTTCATTCACTGAATATACTTCAGCTGGTCGCCCCGGCATTATCGTAACTCCTAAAATTACTCAAGAAAAAGCAATCAAAGATATTCTAGAAGGTCGTTTATTAACTGTATCTATCGGTGCAACTACAAACGCTGCTGTATGTACTGTTTGTGGAACAGACATCATCAACGAAGGTTGGTGTGGTCATATGCGTGGAGAACAGTATGACGGCAATGTATGTGAATGGGTTGCTGGTGACTTATTCTTCGACGAATTAAGTTGGGTAAACGTACCTGCCGATTCCGATGCAATGATTACAACGAATGGATTAACTAGCAACACAATGTCTACTGGTGAAGGTGTTACTGATTTAGGTGGGGGTAAGATCGTGGCAAGCTCAATCAAAGCTAATCATATCGATACTTCGACTTCAACGTTGACTCCTGATTCTGGAGTGGTTAAAAGTGTAAGTGAATCAAATGAAAAGGAGGAAAACATAGTGACGCAAGAGGACAAAAATGTTGTAACTGAGCCAGTGGTAGAAGAAGCTGCTCCGGTTACAGAAGAGAAAGATGAAGCAACTACAGAAGAAACTGTTGTAGAAGAGACAGTAGAAGAAGCTACTCAAGAAGTTACAGAGGAAGAAACTCCAGCTACGACTGTTGAAGAAACTCCAGTAGTCGAAGAGCCAGTTGTAACAGAACAAGAAGAAACTCAATCTGCTGAACTTACTCAAGTTCAAGAAGAGTTAGTTGAAGCTAAAAATACGATTGAAGAACTAACAAGTGCAAATGAGAAACTTGCAAAAGATCTTCATGAATCTACTGTTGGTTTCCTAGTTGATCTACGCATGGCAGTGGGTAAAGAATCTAGTCGCGAAGATGCAACTACAAAATTTGCTGCTCGTTCTATCGAGTCCTTACGTGATTCTATCTCAGACATTCTAGCAGAAAAGCCACCTATTCAGACGACTCGTACTGTTGAGCATGTAGAGAAACCGGTTGGAAAAGTTGTTACTGAAAGTAAAACGTTGGCAACTGAATCATTAAAGGTTACAAGTAATGAAGAAGCAATTATTCGTCTATTAACTGGACGTAGATAAAACCCCCAAATAACAAGGAGGCACATTCAAAATGGCACAATTTCCAAATGTGAATGGTTCTTACAAGTTCAAAGGTAAGACACATACTAACTTAGTAATCTCTGAAGGTAATGCTCCGGCGGAAGATTTAATTATCTCTCGTACTAACGGTGCAGAAACTTTCATCTATGAGTACGGCCCAGAGGGTAACCAAACGGTAGTACTTGCAAAAGGTAAAATCGTTGAATTAGTTGGCGCTGAGTATGATCCTGAAACAGGTCATCAAAAAACAGCTGTTAAACAAGCGACAGATGCAGCTGAAAAAATTGCTGGTGTAAACTTACACAACGTTTATTCTCGTCGTCGTGACGGAATGCATTCAACTTTAACAAAACCAACTGTTATCACTCGTAACTATGTTGAGGTTCCTTTATTCGAAACTGAAGGTACTGACACTTTAGAAGCTGCTCAAGTACTTGCAAAAGCAATGAAATTTGGTGCTGCTGTATCTGAGAAAAAACAAGATACAACAAAATTAATGCCTGGTGACCGCGTTGTTTCTGACAAAGACGGTAACTTCCGTAAATACGTAAAAGGCACAGATGCTCCTGAAGCTATCGTTGGACAAGTTTGGGCGAAAGAAACTGAACTTCCACCAGCTGGATTCCTTCAATACTACTCAGAGTTAGTTAACCCTGAAATGGAAGCATTCTTAAAACAAATGTCTCACGCTCCATCTCCAGGTGCTCCAGGTACAGGTATAGGCGCATTCCCTTATGGATCTTCTTACACAGAAAAAGGTTGGAAGCCTGAATTCGAAAAAATGTTAGGCGCTAAAGGTTTAACTGGAATTCCATTCTTAACTGACGGATTCTTCCGCGCTCAAGAAACTCGCAACTTCGGTGTTGCTACTGGAACTGCTGGTGCAATGACACTTAACGCTAACGTTGAAGCTGTTCGTGGTGCTGAAGGTACTACTTTCGACGCTAAAGACAACAAAGTAGTAGTTGGTGCAGGAGTTAAAAACGCTGCTGTATTTATCAAATTAAAACAAAAAATCGATACTACTAAACTAGCTAACGTAGCTGCTCAAATCGATGGTAAAGCAGTAAATGCTAACGATATGCACGTTGACGTTACTCACAACACTGTTGTTATCTACTTACCAATCAATGAAACTGATGCAGCTGTAGAACACACTGGTTTAACTTTAACAGTACCAATGGTAGTTGATCCAATCGCTGGAATTCCTACTGCTTGGGATCACAAAGGTTCTGTTGGTGCAGTACGTATCTTACTTCAAAAATAATCAACTTCGAAATACCCCTCACTTATCCTTCTAAACATGTAATCTCCTAAAACAATAACCTAATAGTTTAACCTTTACGGTCCTGAGATCAACAGCTTAAAAGATAAGTAGACACAATTCCCATTTAAGGTGGGGGCTGGAAAGTCTATAATCCCCCACTTTAAATCTCACCACAAACACTCAGGAGGATACATATATCATGGAAAAAAATCAAAATATTGAACTTCATGAGAAGTACACAAAAATGATGGCATATGCAGGAAAAGTACCTGCTAAGCAACGCGTACAAGTAAGTGAAGCATTAACATCGGCTGATGCAAACATTTTAATCCCGAAAGTAATCTCTACAGTAGTATTAGAAGCTGCTGAACCTTTAACATTAGTATCTAATCTATTCCAAAAGGTTACATTAAATGAAGGACGTTCAATGGAATTCATCCACTTTGGAGCAATTCGCGCATTCGAAATCGGAGAAGGACAAGAATATCCAAACCAAGCACTAGACTTAGCTCAAGGCGGAATCGGATCTGTAGATGTTAAAGTTAAGAAATACGGTTTGAAAATCGCTATTACTGACGAAATGATTTCAGACTCACAATGGGATGTAATCGGATTACACCTTCGCGCTGCTGGTCGTGCAATGGCTGCTAAGAAAGAAGAAATTTGCTTCAACGAATTTAAGAAAACTGGTCACGTAGTATACGATGCAGAATTATTCCCAGCTGGTACTGACGGACACCCTACAGGTCGTGGATTCGATGGCGAACTTAACGGTACATTATCTGCTGAAGATATCATCGACATGGCTGTATCAATCATGAGCGCAGGATACACTCCTACAACAATCATCATGCATCCTCTTTGCTGGTCTCTATTTGCTAAGAACGCTGCTTTAGAAGGCACAAGCGTTGCTGCATTTGGACAAGGCACTTCAAACTTTGACCCTCGTACATTCAACACTTCGAACGCATTAGGCTTAGAAGTAGTATTCTCTCCATTCGTTCCTTTCGATCAAGCTAACAAGAAATTCGATTTCTTCCTAGTAGACAAAAACAACGTTGGTGTAATGCTAGTTAAAGACGAAATCTCTACAGAGCAATTCGATGATCCAACTCGTGACATCCAATCTCTAAAATTACGTGAGCGTTATGGCGTAGGCGTACTAAACGGCGGAAAAGCAATCGCTGTTGCTAAGAACATCAAGTTCGCTAAAACTTACCCAGCTCCAACTCGTAGCTTTGCTGATATGCCTTTACCAAAGGATATGCAAGGTGCAGAAGCTAAGAAGCACGATGTTATCTAATTAAATAACAATTATGTTCCTACGGAGCTCCTACAGTTGATGTAGGGGCTTCTTTTATAGGATAGACCAAAACATAGAACTGAAAGGATGTATTATTCATGAAAGAATTAAAAGTATTTTTATCTCCATTTTATTTTGAAGAGGAATTCGAAGAAGAAGTGAGCGGTATCTTATTTAAAAAAGCTGGAGAGCATTCTATTAGCTCAATTTCTGTACATTCAATTGATATTGAAGAGAATAAGCTGTCAGGTATCCAATCCGCTTTACGTAAAAACATCTTACTCCCTTATGACAAACAAACTCTAGAATTCGTTAATGGCAACAACATTGCTGAAGATGAAGAACCAGTTAAACCAGAAGAACCAGTTAAACCAGAAGAACCAGAAGTAGTTGAACCGGAAAAAGAAGAACCAGAAGTAGTTGAACCGGAAAAAGAAGAACCAGTGATGGAAGCAGCTGCAGTTAAACCAGTTAAGAGAACTCGTAAAAGCACTAAAAAAGAAACTGAATAAGCGAGGTGAGGTAGATGCCTTCTAATGCATATCTAGTATTGGGTGTTAATCCGGTATCGAATGAATCAAATGTAGAGCTATCTACTAAAATAACAATCACGTTCGCTAAACATATCAATCTTGATACGTTAAATAATAATACGATTCGCCTAAGAAAAGTAAATGGTGATTTCGTAGAGCACACTGGGCGATATAACAACGTGAATAAAGTGTACGAGATTACTCCTAACACTCCACTTGAACCTAATACACAGTATCAAACAATGGTAATGGGCGGGGCAAGCGGGGTTGCTTCAATCGATAACAATTATCTTCCTAGTACAAAGACATATGAGTTTGTAACTGTTCAGAAAAAGGGAATTACTGCTTTAGAAAACTTGGTATTAGCGCAAGATTATTACTTTGTTTCTGCTAAGTGGGACTTGCCTAATGGGTTAGTAGATGGGGAAGAGATTTACTTTAATGTTCGTCTATCAACATCTAACAATCCCGAAGCGTATGATTTGTGGCCAAAGAACCCACTAGAGGGTAAAACAACAAGTCTTAGCTTCACTATCCCTTATCGTTTAGAACCAGAGAAGAATTATTATGTACATGTTCAAGGTGTTACAGGTGATAAGGAGACAGCTTGGTTAACAAGTCAAATTTACATCGAGAAAAAAGGAGAACAACCCGTAACTCCACCAGTAGTAGAACCACCAACTACAGGTGATGGTGGAGAAAGCGGCGGGGGAGGAACAATAGTTGGTCAGTTATCTATTGTCGATCATTTCCCTCAAACAGGAGAGTTACAAAAACCTTCGGAAGTAGTTGTCGTGTTTACAGATACTATTGCTAGTAGCTTATTCGGGGAAGATCAACCCGAAACAAACCCTTTATTCTACGTTGTAGAAGCTCCATACAAACAACAGCTTTCCTTAATTGATATGAGAGGTGCATATAGCCCTAATAAGGCTATAAAAGGTCGTATAAGCCTAGATGAAGAGAATGATAACGTATTAGTCTTTACACCTGTAGAAGGCCCTACTGTCTTTAGACAGGGTAAGGAATATACAGTAGTAGTTTCTAAGAATCTAAAAGGCGAAAACACTTTACCTACTGGAATGACGTATACATTTAGTTTTGTAGGTACACCAGAGCATCTACATGGTGACATTACTCAAATCAGAGAGGTATTGAAACAGTTTGGATTAAATCCATCAACTCGATTCCTTCAGTCATTAATGAGAAAGTACAGTCAGTTTGCATGTGATATATGGTTTGAATCACCAGCATTTGATGAAGAACTTCATAAAGATGGTGACGCGCCTTATTACATTAATGAATATGTAAACACACAAGTAACTATCGACTCGTTACTAAGCGGTGGAAGTGCTGTTTCTTCAAGTGGTGATGAGAGCATTAAACTAGGTGACTTATCCGTAACGAAGAAGGCAGGAAGCTCAAGCTCAAACAATGTGTCTTCTATGATTAGAAAACTACAAGGAGCATTAAAACCTTGGGAAGATCTTATTCATGGTCATCACAATAGAGGATATGCAAAACCAGGTAACGCAGTAAAAGGTGAATCAGTATCACCATATCCTGATTTCGTAACAAGAACTACACTGAAAGACTTCGATAAGTAGGTGAATAGATAATGAGAGTAAGTTTCGACCTATCTAATGAATTCAAAAAGATCTTGGAAGAGTACGGTCATGATGTACTGGTTCTTAGACAAGATAAAAAGCTTTTATGTTCTTGTTATAACGAAGTAACCCAAGAGGCAGATCGTAATTGTCCGATTTGTCTCGGACTGGGTTATTCTTTCATTGCTGAAAGGCATACGACAAGAGCTGAAACGATTGCTTTAGAACCACAGTTAGCAGGACTCTTAAAGGAAAATCCTATTGGAGATGTATTAACAGGAGGTAGAAAGTATTACTTCCAACCAAACATGATAGCTAACGAAAAAGACTTGATTGTAGAAGTGGATTGGGATAATTTCGGACGACCTTCTTATAAAGATGAGGGTATATGGAAAATCACAAACGTAGACCACACTCAGGATCTTGGAGAAGGAAAAACAATTTACAAGGTCTACTATGCTACTGTACAACCTGTAAGAAGCAAAATACGTGGCATTCGCATTTCAGAAATAAACGGCGTAAAACAATACAATATTTTATTGGAGGGGTAAGAATGTATAAATACAATCAACTTATCTTCCCTTCTCACATGGAAAAGAATACTCGCTTTCTAGTGTTAGCGGGTTTTTCTTTTAATGGGCCAGTAGGGACACCTTTTATCATCCGAGAGAACACAGACCCGTCTTATGTTCTTGGTGATTGTCGTCTAACGGAAAACGTAAGAATGGCAAGAAAGAACAGGATTACACCACTAATCCTACGATTAAATGGAACACATGGGGAATGTGTAGTTGATCATGATGAATTAAACACTCCTGCACTTCGATTTAAAACATTAGAAGCAACGGATGAATCAAACCATATCAGTATTCACTTATTCCCAACTCATATGGTGGTTAAAGGTATAAACAATAGTTACTCATATTTGTTTGCTGATTATAAAGGCTTAGATGAATTAGCTTTTGCAATCAAACAGGATCTCTATTTTAAAGCAGGAGAAGTCGATGTAGAAGTTGTTAATCAGATTCCTATAGCAGGATTATGTTTAGCAGAAAGACACGTTCGATTTACAGGAGCGGACGATGGATTCCATTATGTAAGTAATCATGATGATTCAGACTCAGACGATAAGCTCCAAATGCAATTACAGCTATTAAGAGATAGTTTAATTGATGAAGATGGAAGCGAATTGTTCTTTACAGGGGAGCTAAGTAGTTTTCAAATAGATACACTTCTATTTACAGACATTCCTTACGAAAAAGCATCTGCTGAACTAACCTCTATATTTGGAGAATTTGCTAAGACGAAAACAAGTGAACAATCGATTTTTTGCTCAGCTGTTTTATGCTCTGACTTGTTCTCAGGAAATCGTTATGGAGTGACAGGTGAAGATACATATGAACCTCAGATACAAACACTTCTAGAAAAGGCCTCTACTAATAAGGAAAAAAGTCGTCATTTGGAACATGTAGAAGTTGTAGTTGGTGTGCAGGATTCGGAAAATCCTAAGTACTTATCTATGCCAGCCGCAGCAACTTACGCTTGTATGCGATACAAACTACCTAATTTCCACAATTCAGCAACTAATAAACAGCTACTGTATATAAATACGTTACAAAGTAGGGAACTCAAAAAGGTTGAAGTTGCTAAATTAACAAGTAGTGGTTATATATGTATCGTACCATCAATTAAAAAAGGATTTGTTCCTTTTTCCTCAAAAAATCTTTACCCTCAGAACACACTCTATTCAAAACCTCATTACCTTCGAAGTATAAGTTACGACGTTAACCGAATCGCTGGATTCTTCAATCAATACATTGGAGAGCCATTCAGCTTCGTATTACTTCAATCCATCATCACACAAGTTGATGCCTTCATCGATAATCTTTCAGAAGATCATCCAATCTACAGAAATGTAAAAATGGAAGTCTTAGATTATGACCAAGTAAATCTTACTCTATCAATCTCATTTGAGTTGTATGGGGAAATTGAATCGGTTAAAACTTCCTTTAGTTATATTCCATCAAGTGAGGTGAATGTTTCATGGTAGTAGAAATCAATAAGCCAACTCAAGCAAATGGTTCTATGGACTATGAAGACATGACAAAGACAATCAAGTATTTATTAGATGCCGCATGGGGCCCTAAGTGGGGAAGTTTTATTCCCGACGGACCAAATGTAACAGATGACAAGCATGTAGAATACCCGGTCATCGTTCATTATCTTAGCGTAATGCAACCAGGTTTAATCGGTAAAAACACCAGAGAAATTAAACCACGTCAACGTTACCTTGCTTTTAATGAGGATTCTAATGGGACTCTACCACCTGCAACTAAGATTTATGGACAGGTATTTGATGCGGAGATTGTTTTTGAGATTTGGGAAGAAACCAATGCGCGAGTGGACAAGCTCACAAAAGAGTTTCGTCAAACGCTTGCAACATACACGGGATTCCTTAAAGAGAAGGGGCTTAAAGAACTTCAATTCGTAAGGATGGAAACAGACTTATCAAAGGCAAATATACGTGATGCTAGTAAGACTCGTAGACTTGTTTACTTTGCTAAGTTCGAAGAATTAACAGAAGTCCCTGTAGATATCTTCCGTGTGATAGATGTCGTAGAGAAGAGACTCCAAGAAACAACAAACACTCAACTGGGTGAATAGCGCTCGTCGCTTTTCAAATACAACAAAATAAAGAGGGGGCAAACCTATGCTTTACGAAAATCTTCCTGGCATTAATGTCACGCTAAAAGATGGTGGCTTAATTATTCCAGAACGAGGCGGATCAGAGTCGATCCTAATCATCGCTCCATCTCTTGCGAAAGATGCTCCTGAAGAACCAGTATTAATCCGTAGTTCATCTGAACTTGTGCAAGCTGGATTCGGTGATTTCTATGTAGCAGGAGAAGTTAACCCGATTGCTGCAGAGTGGAAAGCTGCTACTGATGGCGGAGCTAGAATGGTATACCTAGTAGCTCTTAAAGAAATCAGCACAGAGCGCGCTACTGAACTTGAGCAATTTGCAATCGATGCTTATGTAGCTGAAGGAAACACTTCACAAGAAGCTGAAGCTAAGTTCAAAAACGTTTTAGTTGGTACTACAGAAGCAGTTCGTATCCGTCGTAAGTTTATCTATTTCTACGACTTACTAATGAGCGACTTACTTGATTTTAATGTAGATCACGTAGTTCTTAAAGGAGTCACGCTTGAGGACGAAGCAACTAACCTAGTTGGTGAATTCTTCCCTGAAGTTCCAAACTCTGAAGATTTCCCTTACATCAGTGGAATGGTTACTTCTTCTTATGTAATGGAATCTAATTCTATTGTTTATCCAGTAGAAATTACAACTGGAACTAACGATAAGCTAGTAGTAAAAGTTGATGGTAAAGATCTAACGTTTACGCTTCCTGAAAAGACTTACAACGGCAGCACACTAACTATTAGTGACTTAGTAAAAGATATCAAAGCTGTTATCGATGCAGATCCAACTGGTATCAAAGCTAACGTAAGAGAAGACAGTGGTAAAATTGTTCTTTACTTCGATGCTCCTGCTTCTGTACAAGCTGGTACAACAGCTACCGGTCTTCAATTAAGTAATCAAGTAGCTAAATGGCAAAAAACTAGCTTTGGTGTAATCCATCGCGGTTCATTTGCTCAAACAGTTGCTGATTATTGTTCTATGAAGACTTTAATGAAGTCAGCTGCTATCGGATACATCGGGGTTAAATCTCCAGTAGATACGAAAGTTTCTACAATCCGCAAATATGTGGACGAGCTAGCTAAGCTTGACACAGAAATCTCTCCTTACCTTCAAGTAGTAGGGTCTGAAGTTGGAGTAATCATGCCAACAACAAACTCAATGCACTATGTAAATGGTGCGACTCACTACGCTGCACTACTTTCAACTCTTCGAAAAGAAAGTGCTCCTACAAACAAACCAATCAAAGGTGTTAAAGCTATCCGCTTTGACTACTCTCTTCGCCAACTTTCTAAACTGACTAGCAAGAAAATCGTTACATTCCGTTTGAAAGATTCAACTCAACTAGTTGTTACAGACGGAATCACAACTGCTCCATCTATCTTTATGGCTGGAAAAGTACGTGAAAGTGACTTTGCTCGTTTATCTACTCTTCGTATCACTCAGCTTGCAATCCAAGTTGTTCGTGAAGCAGTAGAGCCATTCATTGGTGAAGCGAACGAAATGCCACAATACAACGCAATGAACACTGCTATTAAGTCGGCATTAGAAAAAATCCGCGAAGCAGGTGCTATCCAAGGATACAAATTTACAATCGGGAACCTTGGAGTTTACTTAGACGAAGCAACAGTTAATTTAGAAATCATCCCGGCATTTGAATTACGTCGTGTAGAAGTTCAAGTTAACTTAGCTCCTCCTGAGTACATGCTACAAAGCCTTGGTCAATAAGAACCATTGATGAGAAGAGGGGAATCAACGCCCCTCTCTTACATAAAAGAATAACAGGAGGTTACTAACCTATGAGTACAACAGCTTCTCGCTATAGCAAAACATTTACTACTTACGGTGGATCAGACATCGTATGTACATTTAATGGACAGGTAGTTGGTCAATTACAAGCTATTACTTACTCAGTTACTCGTGAAAAAGGTCCTGTGTATGTAATGGGTGACCCAAACCCAAAATCTTTCTCTCGTGGTAAACGTGGTATCGCAGGAAGTTTAGTATTTACTATCTTCGACCGTGATGCACTGTTCAACCTTAAACAACAAGCTACTGTTCACCGTCATGGTTTAAACCAAACAGATGCCCTAGCAAGTAGCACTACTCAAGTTTTAGATGTAGATGCAAACGCTGCAGCTTTAACTCAACGTAATGACCTTGTACAAGGATGGCAGACAAAACGTAAAGCCAACTTCATCGACGAAATCCCTCCATTTGATATCACTATCAACTTCCTTAACGAATATGGACAAGCTAGTAAAATGGAAATCTACGGTGTAGAGATTCTTAATGAAGGAATGGGCTTAAGTGTTGATGATAACACTACAGAAAAAGCTTGTACTTTCATCGCTCGTAACATCGTTGAGATGCGTCCACAAGATGATTGGGAAGTAGAATAATAACAACTAAAGAGGTGCTTCGGCATCTCTTTTTTGTATTTGGTAGCAAAATTATTTTCGAGTGGTTATGTTCCGTTTATAGAAAATAGAAAGGCAGGTGTCTTCATGACAAGTAAATACCAGAAGACTTATACGAGTTTTGCAGGTACGGATATTGTTGCTGTTGTAACTCCCGAAGGCGGTAAGTCTGTAGTGTTAGGTCAATTACAGACAATCTCTTATTCTGTATTTAGACCAACAGCTCCGGTGTATGCCTTGGGGCAGATTGCAGCTAAAGGTGTTGTGCGTGGAGCAAGAACGGTGGCAGGAAGTCTAATCTTTACTGTATTTGACCGTCACGTTTTATATGAAATCATGAGAGATCATAATAACAATTCAGGTAATTGTCCTATTAATAAGAGTGATGAGCTTCCACCATTCGATATAACAATTAACTTTATGAATGAGTATGGACAGTCTTCAAGATTAGTAATCTATGGGGTATATCTTATCTCAGAAGGACAAACGATGTCGGTTGAAGACATGATTACAGAAAATACAATGGAGTTCATTGCTTTAGATATAGACACAATGAAACCAGATGTTTTTGATGAAGGGTGGTAAGAAGTATGAGTGATGGAGCTTACACACCAACAGGTCAATCTAAAAAGGGTTATGCGAATTATTACTCAGGAACAGATATCAGAATCTATTTCGGGGACAACTGGATAGATGAAATTGTAGAGATTGAATGGACAATGCAAGAGCAATTAGCACCAATTTACGGATTTGCTTCATATACGTGGGACAAGGTAGCTAGAGGAAATCGTTTTGTTCAAGGTTCTTTTTCTATCAACTTCAAAGAAGCTGGTTATTTACAAACCGTACTTAATAGTTTAAGTTCTGAAATGACAGACGAACAAGAGTGGTTCAACCTATCAGAATTTAACGGTGATGGTGGACAGAGTGCCCACAAAAACACAAAGGTTGAAGACCTTATAGATAACTTCCAAGCATTAGCAGATGATTATGAAAATGCACTGTGGGGAACAAACTCTAATTCTTCTAAGTTAATAGATAGTCGTAAAACCGATACATTCTTTTATAGCACAAATGAAAACGCAAAGAATAAGGCTTTAAAGGAACATGGTTTCAATATCTTATTAACTTACGGGAATAATCCTTGCGCTGTTAGAGGAGCAGGAAGCTACAAGACCGCTCAAACAATTGTCGGTGTACAACTAACAGGTGTTTCTCAGAGAGTAGATCCATCTGGAAACCCCATTTCTGAAGTATATACTTTTATAGCGAAAGATATCTCAGGAAATGTACAAAAAGCGTATTAGTCTGACTAGACGGTTTACATAACAGAGTTATAGTAACCTAAAAGTCGTTTATATTTATGAGAGAAAGAGGAGGAAACACAATGGCAAAACGTACTGAAAAAGAAGAAGTTTTCATGGAGGATCAAGAAGCTCCAGTTGTACCAGCAGGAGAAAAATTTGATGAAGATGATGTTTCAAAAGCAGAACAAGAAATCTTCCCAGGTGGTCCAACTTATAACGAGTTAGAAAAATGGAAGTCAATGTACGCAGGAGAAGTATACTACACTGAATTTGATGAAGAAAACCAATTCGTATGGCGCCCAATTAAGCGTAAAGAATACAAGGATATTGCTAAAATTCCAAATGCAGATAACTTCTATAAAGAAGAACGTATTTGTGAGAAAGCAGTTCTTTTCCCTGCTAACTACGGTTTCATGAATATGACAAATGGTAAAGCTGGTATTCCTACACTGTTACATGAAATGGTGTTAGAGAAGTCAGGATTCGTAGCGAAAACAGGCGCAATGCGCTTAAGCTAAAAGCGGAGGAGGCGTATTATCGCCTCCTATTTTTATTATAAGGGGGAAATAACATGTTAATCGATCCTAATTTATTGAATGACAAGGTAGAAGAATTACCTATTGAATTTGAAACGTATGAAGAAGAAGTATACTTCAAAGAACAATTGCGTATGTGGCATGAAGAACACGGACATATTTTCATGCAGGAAATAAGTGATGTACTATTTTTCTTCCGTGCATTAAGTAAAGAAGAGTTGAAAATCGCCCAGGAAGTATACAACGATGACTATGAACGAACAGAATACATCTGTAAAACTTGCGTTATCGAACCAGTTATTGAGGACTACTCATTAGATATTTTTGCAGGTGTACCAGAAATTCTTTGTCGTTCTATTCTAGAAGAGTCAGGATATACAAAGGCACAAAAAGTTAAGATCATGATAGCTAGATGGGAAAAACATATGGAGGATTCAGAAAATCAACTTCCATTAGTAATAAAAGAAGCATTTCAAGATATCCCATTAAGCGAAATAGAATCATGGCCAATGGCTAAAACAGCAGAGTATTATGTTAAAGCTAAATGGTTGCTTGAAAATCTAAGAGGATTACAATTAGTGAATGAATCAGATATGCAACAAGAACAGTAAGGTGGTGAATAAGTATGGCTGATAAACGCTATACGGGTGAAGAGAAAGAGAAGAGTCATCTGCTTAGTAATATAGCAAAAACAGGTTCCCTTATCGGTGGAGGAGTAATGGCTTACCGTAACCGAGCAATGATAGGTAAAGCTATGTCTGATTTATCTAGTAATGCAGCGGTCACTGGAAGTAGGGTATTAAGCAAGGATGGACATGCATACAGTGCTTTATCCGATGCAAAAGTATTTATGAAGGGAATATCTGATGCTCTTGGTGATAATCCATCTGTTATTAGAACATTACGTGGTGGATTTGATAGTAACATACAGGAGAAAATGCATAAAAACTTCGAAGCTTCTGTCCGTAACAATATCAAGAAGAGACAAATGCTTACGAATCGCCCAGGTCAAAACAATACAGAATTCGTTAGTCGTTACTATAAAGAATTCCATAAAAGAAACATGGGTGGTCTTAATAAGTTTGAATACGCTGCTACTCAATCATTCCGTCAAAATAAAATCCTTGAAAACCTACGAAAACAATCCTCTATTAAAAACAATGGTGGGGACAAGATTCTTAATGCTCTTACCCATTACCACAATCAGAATAAAGGTATTTTTAATAGTCCTGCTGATCACGTTGATGACTTCATAAAGCAACTTGAAAATGGGAAGTACTCTCATAAGGTTAAATTCCAAGATGATACACAACGAAATGTATTCCAAAAACAAATGCTTCAAACTCTTGAGCAGTATAAAGATACTAAAAAAGTATTTGAGGGGAATAAAGGATCAATCCTATCTCAAGCGAAAGCGATGGAGACTGCTTCTTCTTATGGTTTCATTCAAGATGCACTCAAGCAAACTGATGTATTAAGTACTCAATTTAAGAAAAAAGGATTTAATCACACTACGTTAAAAGATGCTGAGAAGTTTGACGTAGCTACTAAACGTAAATATGGATTAATTGTTGATGATATTGATGAAAAAGGAAATGAAAAGTCTATCGATGTTACTAAGGAGTTAAGAAAATTCTTAGACAACAACAAACACAATGAAGATTTAAATGCACTGTTAGGTAAAAAAGGAATATCTTTTAACTTCGAAGATATGATTCTTGATAAGAATTTATACACTCATGCAAAAACAGGTGAGATGATAGACAATCGACATTTAAAATCTGGGGCTGTTAGTGCAATAGATTCTTTCCAAGAAAGTGTTAAAGTTCCCTTTCTTAATATTAACCCGGTTGATTTAACACCTTGGCAAGCATTCCGTTCTGGTCAAGCAAAAGAGGGGATTCAAGTATTAGGTGCTGGACAGGTTCACGGTTTTGTAAGGAACTTAGGTGACCAAGCTTTCGATGGGGTAGCTAAAACAACTCAAGAAGGAGCTATCCGCAATCCTCTAAAGAATAGTGATCATTTCTATACTGGTGGAAATGTTTTTCGTTATACAGAAACAGGTGGACTAGATTTAGTTGATGAAGGTCTATACTTGGCTCCATCACAATTCGGTGCATTCTCACGTATGCATAAAAACATGACCAACTACAGTGAAAAAGATGTAGTGGATGAACGTGGATGGATGAAGAAACTATTCGACGTTGGATATCAGGAAAATGAAAGCCGAGCAGAAACATACAGAAAAGCATGGGATAAGCTTGCAGATCCAATGTACGGGCCAAATGCATTAAGAGGTTTAGTATATGATTTACATACCTCTAAAGAAAACCAATCAGATATGATTCGTGATGTTTACAATGTTATGCGTGTTGGTATGGATAAGAGCGCAACAAGTCTTACCCGTGAAGCTACAGAAGTTCTTTCTCCTCACGTAAACAAGCTATTTGACCACATTAAAGTAAATGGAGAAGCTTTTGACTTTGCTAGATTAACTGATGACGACTATGTAAAAGATGCAGCTCTTATATTTAATAAAGAGCTTAAAAATCAATCATCTAACATAGGAATGTACAAGTCTCATACTCGTTCTGTATACAATGAAGACTTATCAGGTAGAGATGCTTTAAAACATTATGAAGATCCATCTGTTAAGGAATTAGGTAGATGGACGCAGAAGTACATTAATGACCCTGAAGGATTTAACTCCTCAAGGGAAGCAGCAGTCGATAAAAACCTACCATCTTTAATGGAATTTATGGTTCCTACATTTGGTGACGATGCAGCACTTATTCCTGCAACTGAAAAACTTCGACGTTCTTTCCATCAATATGCTTTAAGAGCATTAGATAATGAAGCAGGAGACTTTGCCCCGGATGTTGTTAAAAATGGAGCAAGACAAAGAAGTTCCCTTGCATATTTAATCGATGCAAGAAATAAAGGCATTCTCTCTGAATCAGACGTAAAGAATGCGAAGGATTTAGAAACATTAACTGATATTCTAGGTTATGACAATATCCACAGTATTGATGCAAGACCTCGTGAAGCGAAGACATTCCTTGAGGACGTAATGAACATTCATAAAGGCGATGTTGGTTATGATGATACTAAGTTAGTATTTGAAAGCGGCGGAGTTATTCTAAATGGTTTTGGTCAAGATCTTCAAGAAGGTATTCTACGTGCTCAACCTCTTACAGGTAGAAAACCAGAACCGGGCAAGCCATCTCCTAATGGTGCTGATTTCATCATCATGCGTAAAAGTGGGCTTGGTAAAGCTGGTAAGGAAATCGTATCAGAGCTAAACATAAATAACCTAAAAAATTACGGTCCAATTGATGATGGTTGGGATCTTGCAATTAATACAGAAATGTATGCAAGAAATGCTTCCTCAACATTAGTTCAACAAGGCCTAGCAGTTTCAAAAGAGATGTTAGCAGGAAGACACATTAATGGAGATTCCTTAGAAAATGTAACAACTTCAACTGCTATTATGTACGGATTGGCAGAACGTCTAGATAATCAGTTAGGTAACTTCGGATTGAGTTTATCTCAGAAGAATCTAGGTTCTTTCCAAAGTATTATCGGTAATCAATATTTACGTCGTATTGTTCTTCCATATGCAGCATATCAACAAGCTGTTTACTTTGATGGATTAACAGGGGATACGGTTAGTGATACAGCAGCAGACGCATACGTAAACACTCATACAACTCTTCAAAGTATTAAAGAAGGGCTTGGTATTAACAAGGCGTTACGTCCTTGGGCAAATGTATTTAAAAATGCAGGTGCTGACCAAGTTGGAGAATGGCTTGGAGTTAAGCAATTAGACTTTTTAACATTCGGCATATTTAGTGATTTCCGTAGCGGTGAAGATACTAGAGAGTACTACGAATCTGGTGAAGATGCAATCCGTAAAAATAGATACTGGGGAGTTGGTTCTCCTTCTCCTTGGGCTGGTGGAGGAATCGACCACTTTGAAGCCAACTGGTATCGTAAATTAAAGTCTGATTATAAATTCACAGATACTATGTATGGTAGTGAAAGTGAGTACTGGGCAAATAACTGGATGCCTACATTAACTCATCCGTTCGCTCCTATTAAACACTTCCTAACAGACCCTTATCATTATGAAAACAAACACGAACTAGATAGACCATATGCAATCACTGGTGGTTTCAGTGAGCTACAAAACATTCCTATCGTCGGTAACCTTGTCGATGGAACTGTTGGTCGAATCTTAAAACCTCGTAAAGAGCACAAGGGGTTAGAAAAAGCACATGAAGAATATATTTCTTCTATCAACCAATTCATCCAAGATAAGTATAGTCCAGTTAATGATGGTTCTTATGTTGGTATTTCTGGAACAGGTGCAGTCACACAATATAATATGTACGCTGATCAAGGAACAGGTGATTACTTTGGTGGTTCAGCAGCTAATTATGGTGCTGATGCTGGTATTGTTAACTACGGCAATGGAATTACACCTACGTATAAAACAAACGTTGCAGGCGGTGGTGCAGGAGGCCCTGTAGGTTCTATAGGTGGATCAGGTGGAACAGCGGTTGGCGGAAGTATTATTGGTAGAGGTATGAGTGGTGCTACAAGAGCCCAAAACATTTTAGCTGAACAAAACTATGAACTTGCTCAAATGGGTGATGGTGTAGAAGCTAGCACAGTTAATAGTTTAATGAAGCTTCGAAATATGGGAGTCCCTCAAGATCTTGACAGTATTGGTCAACTTGATAATTTAACAGGCTTGCTTAAAGACGGATTCTACAGTGCTTCTGAGTTAGGTGGTATCTATGGTTTCTTAACGAAAACAGGAATTGGATATGAAGAGTCATGGCGTGGAACAACACTTGCTCCATCAACATTAATGACTTCTCCAAGTCGTGCTTTTTGGGATATGAACCTTGGTGGTGCCGGTGGTGCACTATCGGAGATTGGTCGTCGTTATGTTCCTCGTGACCCTAACAAAGATTATTACTCTCCAATTCGAAACACGATGCCTGAATGGTTGCCAGGTATAGGTTCATCAACAGATTTCTTACACGGTGATCCATATGCGAAAATACAGAAGGGTGAAATAAGACTTCCTGGTAAAGCATATGAAACTCTTTATAAGCTTCATCCGGACGGAACTGGTTCTGGTGAATTTGCAGACTACGGTGTGTTTGACCGTTTCCGTATCTTAGCAGATGTTGATCCTGATAGTGAACAGTATAAAGTAGCTAAGCATCAAATCTCATTACTGCGTCAATCTGGTGGTCTTACAGAAGATATGGCCAAAGAAGTTGATGAGATTAAGAAACAGGTTCACGACAAACAGGATACATATCATTGGTACGATAAGAAGTTTTCAAATGCTGACATTCAAGAAAAGAATGTAACAATCTCTAAAATTATCGATGCAAATACGTTCATGGTTCGAGAGTTCGATGCTCCAATTAAATTAGCTGGTATCAAATTAACACAAAAAGATAACCAAGATGTTATTGATTGGATGGGGCAGTATCTAAAAGTTGGTGAGAAAGTTAAGATTGGTATCGCTGACGACCCTGTTGCACGAATGAATACTGACACATATGGCTCAATGGATGCTGTTGTATACACGAACAAAAATGAAGATGGTCGTTTCTGGTTTGAGACTAACAAAGGTCAATCATTAAATGCTCTTATCGCAAACCGAACTTGGAAAAATCCAGTTCAGATAAAAGATGATGGCAGCCCGACTTCTACAAGGGCTCTTTATTCAAATGACATGGTAACTGTCGGTAAGTATACTGAGATGTTAACGCATGATATTCTTCCTAAAATACCTTTCGTCGGAATCTTAGCTGATAAGTTTTTACAAGTACGTACACCGATTGAAAGTTATAAGAGAGATCAAGTATACGGTTCAGATTGGAGACCTTGGACACAGCCATATGAAGGTTGGATTAAACCGATGGTAAATACGGTTGCTTCTCAAAATCCACTTATTGCTGGTGCAGAAATGGCAGCCATTGGTCACCTTTGGGGGAAGACTACAAAAGCTAAAGGGTTAGGACGTGTCGCTGGATTCGCTATCGGTGCAGGACTTTCTACTCTTCGTGTATTAGATGAAGGAGCAGGCAGAATCCTTCCTGGGTTAGATAATGTTTGGATCCCTCAAGAGCGTGAGGATGAGCGAGAAATTAACCAGTACTTTGACCGTTTAAAATACGTTAAGTATCGTGGTCTTTACGAAAAAGCTAGTCAGCTTGCTAAAAGTGAAGAGGACGTAGATGTAGAAGAATTCTTTGATGCTGCAGCAGAAAAAGGACGAAAAAATAAAGGCTTAAAACGTTACCTAACAGACAAGAAGAAAACATTGTCGTGGGCTAAAAAAATGGGTTATGGTGACACCGAAGCCGTTAAATCACAAATTCATGAACTCTCTGACGAAATAGAAGGTATTTCTTCTGCAAAAGAAGCCTATCAATCAGGTAAGTATACATCTTTAGCTATTAAGTATCGACAAGAATATGAAGGTACTCTATATAGTATGGGTGAGACTGGAGCCTCTGATAGAACATCGTTAATGAGAGCCTTAACACCAAAAGAGCGAGAATACATTCCTCGATTCCTTGAGACGACTAGTAGTAAAGAGCGTCAGGAGATTCTAAAGTATGTTCCTGAGGACATTAAAAGAATCTTACAAGGTAGTTGGGGGCTTAAGGTAGATAAGCAAGAAGATATTGAAGATTACTTTGATAGTCATTATCTACCGAGTGAAAATTGGTCCGGATGGAACGCGGGTACAAATCTTGATGATATAAAAATCAAGGTTATGAAAAAGCAAGGTGTAAACCCAACTACTTCTGGTTATTGGAGTAAAGACCAAGCTAGAGCGGAGAAATCAGGAGAAAAAGCAATACCAATACACTCTTTAAGTAGTTTGATCGATACAGGTCGCTTGCGTGAGGTGTTATCAGGAATGGGATTGTCAGATGTAGATGTCCAATTAACAACTTCTTATGGAGAGGGACCAGGTGGAATTAATACTTCCATCGACATCATGAAAGATATGCAAAATGAAATTTTAGATAATCTTAATGCAGGGATACATTCCTCATTATTCTAAAATACATTAAGCGGCGTTCAGTCTTTTTAGACGGGCGCCGTTATTTATTAGGAGGGTATTATGGAAGGAATCGAAAGAGTACCTATAAAAAACAGAGCACTAACACCTGCTTATGAATCTGCTGATGGTTCAGGCAAGATTAGAATGGAGAACGCAGCAGAACGTACTGCTGCTGAATATAGACAAAGCGCAATAGCTCAAACATATAACGAATTAACAAAAGACAATCGTATTAGTTCATTAGGAATTTGGGAGTCAGCTCGTACTCCAAATAGCTTTAATGTGAATGCTCAACAAGCATTAAATCCTTTTATGAGTCTAAAAGGTGATGACAACGTATTGTTCTTTGATATAGAAGCGATTGGTACACCCGAACACATGAGAAGTAATAAGGGGTTAGATTTGTTTGCAATGACTGAGTTATCCTTTGGCGGGACTAAATTTAATGGAAAAGATTTTGTTAAAAATCATGGCTCTATTGTTTCAATGGCAGTCGCTCCCGGAAAAGATGAGTATGCTCGACTAAAGCAACAGATTAACAGATTAAAACAAAATCCAATGATGGCAGTTTCACAAGATATGCACCGTACATTACTGGATTTAGCTAAGTATTCTGATGCGAGTAAATTTAAAAGTGCTACAAGTAACGGAAAAGCTTACATGTCTTTACTAGGACATTCTCGTGTTCCTTCTGCAGGTACAGCTTTTACAAGAAATACAATAGAAGAAATTGAGAGAGGCCTTAATAACCTTTACCACAAAGGAACAAAGGTTGAAGATGCGTTATCTATCTTCCAGAATCAGATTAGATCTACTAATTCAAAGTTAGGTGGATACAACATTCACCACTATGACTTACCAGCTATTATTGGTGCTGCGGGAAATAAAAGCACAAAAGAGTTCTTTAGAAAAGTATCAAAAGATTCATTAGATTTTTATCATGGATATTCTGCTACTGCTAAAGATCCATACTCATTAACTGGTTCAAGTTTACGACAAGAACATATCCATCAATCTTTATTAAGTAAGAAAAAGATTAAAGCGAATCAATCTTCTTATTTGTATCACTTAGCAAAAGACGATATTCAGGCGAATATTGAAATTGCGGGATTCACCCACAACAAAATCAAATCATTCATCCAAGAATCGAAGAAATCTCCAGCTTACGCCCTTAATCCTTCTACATTAAAAACAGAAATCCTAAAAGCGGGACAAGACGTATTCTCTTATCAAAGTGGTTATTTTGATAAAGAGAAGCACAAGTACAATCTTGTGGGAACAGTTGAGGGCGATGGAAAGATGAAACCCCGATGGGCTAATTTAAACACATCTCTTCCTTCAAATGAGAATTTCACAATTAAAGAATTTTTACAAGACGTAGCATTACCAGGAACAGATAAGAAAGGGTTCGGTGCAAGACTTGATTCTAAAGATATTAAAGGTAAAAGCATCTTATTAATGTCTGAAACTCAAGAAGGACTAGCTCAGCAAATTCATGGTTCTTTCATGCCAATGGATGATGCAATTTCTAAAAGCCTGCGTGATTTAAAAGTAAAACATGACGCTTCCTTCCGTGAATATGAAAGAATGTTCGATAATAATGGATGGAAGAAAATGAATGAATACTACAACTATCTAGATAAAGCAGGTAGTGTCGGAGAAGGTTTTGACTGGAAATCACACGTTGTTAAAAATGGAGGAACAGAAGAACTAGCTATGAAGTTCCCTCATATGGTCGCACGATTAGAAGGGGAAAGAGACGTATGGGGAACAGCTATGAGCACTCTAAAAGCTTCAGGGTTAAGTGACGAACAGAAGTCAATTGCTCTGCGACACCTTAAAAATAAGTTAGATGAACAAGGCGATAACAAAGCTCATGTAACTGCTAAAGGAAATAGATTTTTCGATTTTGCTTTTGGAGAAGAAGATAAAACAATTTTCAATGCAAAAGATACGAACTCAATCAAAGGTTCTTTCCGTTCTTACATTAATGGAAGAAGAGGGGATCGCATTGGAAATCCTGAAAAGTCATACAAGATGGCTCGTATTGACGAATTACAGGATATCATCATTAAAAACTTCAAACTTTCACCGGAAGGTAAAGCTTCTAACGATGTAAAATATCTTATAGGTCAGATGAAACAGGAAGTTATGTCGGGTAATAAAATCGAAACAGCTCTTACTGAAATGTCTAATCTTGTTCGTGACAAGGTAGAAAATATGGGTACAGACAATTTCGTTCGTGAAGTAACTAATCAAATGACGGATAACCGAACAACTGCAATCAAAGGGTTAATGAAGAACCTACCAGATGTTATGCATGAAAGCATTGAGAACGCTCGTTCATACAAAAATGCTAAAGACATATTAAATGGTAATAGTCCACTAAAAGGATTCTTAAGAGAGCAGGATAATCGTATTAAGAGATTATTTGAGAAGAATTTCGGCACACATGGAATGAACGATGCAGACACAATTAGTAAAGCAAGTGGTATGGCTGCAAAGTATGAAGATCTTGTAGGTAAGATTTTATCGTCTTACAGCAATGACTTTAATACTCAAATTCGATTTATGGACGGCGGAAATCCTCTACTTATCTTAGCTGATAAAAAGAGTGGTATGGATTTAAGCGAAGTAAAGACATATGAAGAATTAGTTCGTAACCCTAGACTAGCTACTATTGAACTTCCATCCTTTGATAATGATATGAAGGTAAAATACGGTGGCAACCGAAAAGCTTCTGTTGTTCGTTCTGGTATTGGTGCAAAAGGAGCTTATCATAGTACATCAGTTACAGATGCTCTTAATATGATTCTTGATTACTCTAAGAAAGCAAAAGAGTTGTCTGAGATAGCTGAAGGTACAGGAAATAAGAACGCATTTGTTCAAATCAGACAAGGACTTCGTTATCGTGTTGGAAGACAGGTAGATCCAGTCCCTACTGATGCAAGTCGAAAACTACATTTCGATGATAAAGAAATGTTTGATATTAAATCAGCTATTAGTGGTGAAGTTCGTTCAAGTAAATGGGATATCACGGGCTATGCAGAAGCTTGGTATAAGGCAAATCAAAAAAGATTAGGTTTGAACACCTCTGCTGATATTATTGCTCAAAATGCAAAAGAAAAAGGGATTACATTCTTTGAAGCAATGGGACAAAGAGCAAAAGGTTACGCTACTGCCGGAGGACTTCTTGATTTCGCAAATGGTGCTTCTGGATTAAAAGGAAGTATGTTTGGTATTAATAACCGTTCTGCTTCAAAAGGTTTCGTCGGTACTGCAAATACAGATGCTCGTACTTATATGGCATTAGGTAACTACTATGCTGATTCAGTAGAGAATCCACACAAAACAATCAACTACCGAAAAGTAGACCAAGAAGTTGCATCGAAAGTATTACGTGGTTCTGGTAAAGACCAATCGTTCCGTACAAAAAACAGCTTTATTTCGTCAGCTGCATATAAAGCACTTGATGATGCAAATGAGGTCCGCGGTATTACAATGCAAACAGGTTATATGACAGATGAAGAAATTGCATTGAAGCTAAAAGATGCTAATACTGTTGCGAAATACAAGAGCATGATTGATACAGCTCAATCTAAAAATCAAATCTCACCTGTAGAAGCAAGACAAATGAAGAAATCTTTAGATATGGGTATGCTTTCGACTAGTGAAGGTCTAGCGTTTATGGATCACAAGCTAATGAAAGCCTTTGATGGAATGGACGAAGTTCGTATTAATATGAACGCTGAAAAAGTAATGTTCAACAATTCTATTGAAGTAGCTATTGAAAAAGAGGCTGAAAAACAAGGTCTTGGTAATGGTCTATGGAAAGAGAAAGGAATCACTTTTGATAAGCCATTAAATATCGATATAAATTCTATGTTTAATGAGAAGAATCATCTTACACTTGGAAAATATGAAATTAACAATATTAAAAATGAAATTGTTGATGACAAACGTTTTAAGAAAGGTGATAAAGTATCTATCCTTGGATTCAACGCAGATGACATTGATAAGAGATCTCTTGTGTTAGGTAGACAACGTAAAACAGGACATGGATTCAAAGCAGTAACTGAAGGTGGTTTCCGTGCTACTATGACTCCTATGCTTGGAGAAGTTATGAGTGACTTATATGGCGTAGAAGGAGTAGAGCAGGTAATTTCTCATCTTGGAGAAAAGAAAGGTGCTACTGATTTACCGGCATTAATTCGTGGTTATGATACTCAGATTCGTCAACAATTCGGCGGCACAGTAGATAAGAAAATCACTGGTTACGGTTCGGAAGATAAAGCACTGTCTTCATTCTACAAAGATGTTGAACAAATGCTTGGTATTAAAACTACTAATCAAAATGGTCAATACGTTGTAGATTCCAACTTTGGTTTAGATGGAAAACAGCTTGATCAAAAAGGTCGCGAGAAACTTTCAGCTAAGTGGATGAATGAGTTAGGTCTTAATCGTGAAGTGTTTGCTGATATCACAATGGCCCATGATGTTTGGAATCGTCAGGGTGGAATTGACCGCGGTAAGATAACTGTTAAAGAGATAGATATGTTAGATCGTTCTTATACTCGAACAGGCATATATAAACCAGGAGAGACTTCTACACATGCTAGCTTCATGCGTGATATGGTTTATGGTTCTCAAACTGCACCAGAAATTAAAGCTCAGCAAAAAGTATTTAACGAAATGGTTAAAGTTGCTGGTAATTACGATAACGGTTGGACTCCTAAAGCAGGAGATGTAGTTATTGATTACACTTCTGATGGTATGGGGGTAATGACGGATGTAAATGCACAGATGAAAGGTGGAGTACTTCATGTAAGTAAGGATTCATTCGAAGCAATTCCTCAAAAGCCTGGTCATAGTCAAACATTCACTGTTGGTGATTACAATAAAACGATTATTAATGCCGGAGCAATAGAGTTTAATCTAGAGTCTGGTGGTAAAGGTAAAAAGATTCAAGAGCACCTACTTAGCACAAAAGGAACAGCGTACTTAAAACTTCCGGAGTTCGCAGGGAACCAACACATTCCTCTTCTTGATATCAATTCAATGAAGCTACCTAGTGATGTTAACTATGTTGAGAAGACAGAGTTCCTCGATACATTAAAAGGTCACTATGCTTCTATTGCGAGAAAAACAGAAGAATACAATGGCTTATTCACAACAGATAAATTCTCTGCAGAAGATGTAGCTAAACGACGTGGAAATTTAGAAACAGAGATTAACAGAGAAGTTTCTAATCTTGTTACAACTCTTGGTGATTCAACTTCAAAAGAAGGTATGGCTAAGATTATGGCAAGAAGACTTCCAATGTCTTCTCAATACCAATTTGGAGGCGTTAACCCTGCTTTAGCTTATCAGAAAGACGGCGAAAAGTGGGTAAACAATGGTATCGCTAAAGAGGGCGAAGTCTACATGAACGAGAAAGATGTTCGTAATTTAATTGGCGACAAGGCTGAGAACATTGCGAAATCTTGGGGTACAGATACTGCGAAAATCAAACCAGAGGACATGACGGATTATGTTGTGAAAAACTGGAACAAAAACGATGTGTTCTCAACTACTATTCGTTACCCATCGATTGACGTTGGTACGACTCAAGCTCTTAAATTGAAAATCAGTGATGCTGTTGGTGAAGGGCAAGTAGTCGGATTGCGTGGTATGGCCGAACGTATTTCTGGTGACTTTGACGGAGATAACTTAGCGGTATTCTTAACTCATTATGGAATAGATGATGAGAAACAAAGAAGTGCAGTATTAAAGGACATCACTAAGCTACATAATTCTGATACAGCGAAGAACCAATTGGCAGCTGACGTAATTATGAACAGTATGGAAAAAGACTTCCGTACAAGCGTATCAAGTGCTACTGGTTTAGACGCAACTCATAAAGATGTTGTAGCTGCTTCCGAAGCATTCTTCTCAGGTAATAGCACTAAGAATCTTACACTTGGACACCTACACGGTGCTGAAGCACATGAAAAGATTCGTGAATCTCTTCAAAGTACGGGTGTATATGATGATTGGGGAACAGTTAAGAATGGTGAATTCGGACTAGGTAAGGCCGAACACGAAAAATCAATCTTAGCTCGTGCAACTTCTTCTACAATTGGTAGTGTAGATAATACACGTATGAGAATGTCTGCAGCGTTTATGACGATGGCGGAAACGAAATACAAGCTATTCAATGAAGCAGAAGGAGCAATGAAATACTCTAGAGATGATTATGTACGAGAAACTGCAATGGTGGATGAATTCCTTCGTGAATATTCTCAGAAGTCTATCTCGGCTAAGAAAGTAGAAGGTTCTAAGCAAACTGCAGAAGAGGTAATGGGCGACCTTTACAGCATGATTGATAAAATTAATAATCCTAGTAACGGATTGGATTATGATTTAGCTTCAGCTGACCTTGTTGATCGTGGTCTATTTAAGAGCAAACCATTCCTAGAAGTAGGAAAAGGTGAAGTTTACAAAGGATCAAATCAGGAATTCATTAAGAAGTCTCTTCAAATCTTAGGTGGAGCAGAAGAAGTTTATAGTGAAATGGGTGTTCAAGGATACCGACAATCAAGTTTACTTGTAGCTGCTTCTCAAGGTATTGGATTCCATAACTTCTCCAACATGGTCAAAACAGGTGAGCACATCCCAGGCATGGATGCTGTAACTGAAATCTCTAACATTGCTAAAGAGTACGGTAATGCGAGAATGGCTAAGCACCAGGAATTCTTCGAAAAATCTGTACAACGAATTCATGAGCGCAGATATGCAAACATTGAAGATCGTTTAGACGATGCAGTTAGTTCTGTTGAAATCATGGGAGAAAGAAAAGCTGTTGAGCCAAAAATCATGTCAAATGAAGCAATGCCACTTCATCGTACAATGAGAGATGAAATGAATGAGTCCCTTTCAGATATTGCAACTGCTGGTAAGAAAGCATTTAGTGGAAGCGCAGCAAGTTTCGCGGGGGTTGGACTTATGGGGTTCGGTGCATTATGGGCAACAAACGCCCTAATGAAAGGCGCACCTACACCAGAAGGGTTACAGGAAATGGCACCAGTGGCACCAGAAACTTTAGGGGCTCCTACAGCTCGTGTAACACCTAACCAGAACGGTGAATACATCAATATATCTGTAAAGGCTTCGGCTGCTAAGAGAATGAATCATAATGACCTAGCAGCTATGCTAAACAATGAAATCATGGCTATGTCGAATGTCAAAATGAGTACAAATGTGAATGTAAATGACAATTCGAGAAACATAGATAACAAGTGGTTAGAGGGCGCGGTTGCAAATGCAATGAATAAGGGTTATGCATATTAATAGACAAATGAGAGTTAACATTTTGTTAGCTCTTTTTGTTTTACTACAAAAAAGAGGTGACATGAATGAAAGAGAAAATATTAATTACCTCTCTAACAAGAGTTAGAAAAGATGCGCCTTGGCGTGTTGGTATATACATAAATCAGAACTACACGTTTATTAATGTAGGGAGCAAGGGGAGTGTAGCAACTAGCCCAAGATTCAACATGTTCCTTAATGAAGTAGAAAAGAAAGTGTCTCGTTACCCTGTAGACATTAGTTTTTATTCAATAGCTGATAATAGAGAGATGGAAGTCACTACGATGCGTAACCAAATCATCTATTTAGATTGTGGCTACAATTCTCACAGACTATTATCAAGCGCTAAATTCTACTACGAAAAAGAAGTGCTTGGCAATCCGTTAGAAATAGCGCAGCAAAAACCAGAAGAAGAGAGCAGTGGATTCTTTAGTGCAATGGAAGAACATAAAGAATCAGTTGTTACTTCAGACTATATTGCGGTTGGAAGATTAGAGAAAGTTACAGATGGTGATACAATTGATGTAAAACTGGTAAAGTTATCTGATTTCTTATCTTCTAAGTTAAAAGTAGAAGAAACAATCACAATTCGATATAACGGCGTAGAAACACCAGAAACATTGCAGCCGGGAGCAGAATCCTATAAAGACCCTAAAAATACTAGGTTAGGAAAAACATACGGGGTTACAATGCAAGATATGTACGAAGTAGGGGAAGAAGCCCATAAACAAAACGAGACACTCTTAGGTTGGAAAGCAAACCAAAAACCACTTGTTGTTATTCACTTTGATCGTCGGAAAATGGGAGAAGCACCTCTGACTGATGCAAAATATGGTCGATATATTGCAGATGTTTATGCTACGGAAGACAAAAGTGCTGATATCCTATTTAACAGGGTTAATAGCGCAGAAGGTCAGAAACTTGTACACGTAAACAAGTCCCTTTTAGTAACAAAATCTAAGAAGTTTCCTCAAGTTCCTCTTGGTATTTTCCCATTTGAGTATGCAAATACTTTAACAGTTCTTAATCCATTGAGTTGGATTCAGGAATTAAATTTAAAAGCATATGACACAGGTATTGGTGCCCCTTCAACAGGTGGAAGCGATGCAGAGAGTACTCCTGATATCGGTAGTGATGAACCTTACGATGAAGATATCAATCCCGAAACGACAAATATAAAAGGAACAACAACTCCTGCTCATAACGCTTTGGACTTTTTCAGCCCTTATGACGATAGGGTGTCAATTTTTACAGAGGGTATTAGTTCAGTCGAAGATTTAAAAAGACATTCTAAAGTTAGGATTGGTGATGTAATTCTTACAATTCCACCTACTTCTATTGATGTAAACAAAACTTCAAACATCTCCAAAATAAAAACACTTCGTACAAAATCCTCTGTATTAGTTAACCGCGGTCAAACACTTACTACGTTAAGCATGGATCTTTATTTCCACGATCTAGAATCAATTAATGGTAAGAAATACCCTTGGAAGAAAGAATACGGAAAAGGAGAAGAAGCTAAGTATTTTTACGTTGATGGACTTAGACCATTACTTGCACAATTCGCTAAAGCACCGTTTCTTCCTATTGATAACTACTACATTAATGATGTATTAGGTATTCGTGATGTAGCTTTAATGAATATCGAAGTAACGACAGTTCCTAATTTTCCAGAGTCCTTAACTGCCAAATTAACGCTTGTTGAATTTAATTCAGAAGCATACTTAATGGATAAAAGTACACTGGGCGATTCTGTAAATTACCCAATGCTAAGATGGTATTACAATCAATCCCTAGCTCCTCGCGGAGACAAGTACCGTTACTTCAAAGGATTAGATGGCCAACTTAAAAGTGATATCAAATTTACTCTTGCTGATGAGTCATTCCTTACAGCTCGAAGAGACGCTATCAACTACATGAAGAATGCAGATTCTCCAGAACTAAGAAAAATCGAATTAGAGACAAAGAATGATGAGTACAAATACAAAAAAGAAGATGCTTCTGTTGCTAATGAAATCCTGGATCAATATAAACGCTATAAAGATTCTACGATTAAGCCAGAAACAATTATTGATGATCTTCGAATGGGATTTGCTGATAGTAACTATTGGTACATGGTTAGCGAACTTAAAAAGAAATACAACAACTTAAAAAGAGAAGAAGCAGAAAACGTTCTACGTGAAGGAGCGGAATTGTTTGCTAGAATTTACGATGGTAAACACAAGGGCTCCTTTACTAATCTGCGTAATCAAGAAATCTTCATTCCATACCAGTCTCGTTTGTACTTTAAGACTCGATTTGATTGGTCAGGTATATCTGCTGGGCTTAATTACTATGACGAAGATCCTCCAGTAGATTACTCAAAAGAACCATACAAAGGAAAAGAGGAAGATGGTCTTATCCTTATAAAGGAACTTAAAGATCCTGGTAACCAAAAAGCACTTGAAAAGGAATTTAAGAAGTATTATGAGAAAGGACTATTCCGTATTCCTGCTAATGATGCTGGGATAAAGGCAATTAAAAACATTGCAGACGGTGCAAAGAAAATGGAAGATGAAGTAGCTAAATACAAAGACGAATTTGATGAGTACATGAGAGTCATTGAAGCTAGTGAACGTTTGATTCCGATGAGAGAATATCCGATCTCTGGTAAGGTTATCCCAATCTCTATCAATGCTCGTTTCTCAAATGAGTTTAGTATATCTCATGTTCAGTCTAGTGAAGCTGCAACCCTGCAATATATGGGTGGTGGAGATCCATACATTGATTTACTCTTGGAGGTAGATGAAGATGGCGCAAGAGATTTCAACAACCTTATTGCAACTTCTGACCAATACGCTAAGAAATTTAATCAAGGTATTACAAATGGATATATCGGTATTGAAAATGATCTTTCTCAGTTATTTGGTATTCGATATGTAATGTTCGAAAGTATCTCTGTAAATACAGTTCCTAACTTCCCAGGAAGATACCAAATCATGTTACAAGGTATTGGGTTTGATAAAACGCAACGTCAACGTGAAGAATTAACTGCACTACCTGGTAATAGCAAACAAATGGATCTTGAGAAGTTAAAGATCAACAAGACAGCATTTATGAATGACCGTATGATTGAAGCTAGACTTCACAAGCTAGAAGTTTATCCTGATATGGAACTTCCTACTTACGCTCAAATTAATGCCGTATTGCCAGAGCTGGATGCAGGTACAAAAGAATATCCGAACATAACAAATGGAACATATCTTGATCCCGACTTCTATTTCTCTACAGGTAACACGTTAAGACAATTAATTGAAGAGTCGTACCTTGGAAACCATCAATTAAACATGTTTGATGCTACAGGTGTAGCTGCTTTCACAAGTAATCAATCAGAGAAATTATTTGATACGACTGAAGAGGACTGGGACAAGCTTAAGAAGTTAGAAAAGACTGAAGGTGTAGGACCTCTTGACTGGAAGTTTGATTGGGGTAAAAAGGAAGATGCTAAAAAATCCGACGCTCCAAATACATCAGCAGGAGCTGTTATGGCTGACCAAGGCGGCACTGCAACTGTAAAGAATGCAGACGTTCAAAAGTTTTTAACAGATAAAAAAGATGATAAATTTGCTTATGAAACTTTCCCGACTATGGAAGAATGGAAAACACTCTTCCCTGATGGCGGAAATGATTATGGTACATTATCTAAAAACCCTAGTGGCGATGAAGCACTTATATACCAAGAACTTAATAGTCTAGTTGATAAGTACTTTAAGAAATACTATTCAGCTCCTACATTCATTGAAGAGTGTCGCGGGGATTTAAAAGAGGCAGACAAAACTAAAAAGGTAGTCTCTTATCAGCCTGCGGAAGATATTTATTACGCAAGTTTCAAAGTGAGAAGAAGTAAATTAAGAGGCCCAGATACTACTGCTATTGGTGATTTGATCAAGAAAGAAGTCATTAAAGAGCCTAAAAAACCAAATGGTATGGATCATATGGACTTCGCTAAAACAGAATCAAAAATCACAAAAGAACGATTTATGACGCTTATGAAAGCATTCCTTGATAAAACAAGTCAGTGGAAACATTTCAAAGGGACAAAACCTACTGTAGGCAAGTCTGGACGTGTAGGGTTAGCGCAAGTAGATGTTTCTTCAGCTGATATGAAGGTTGATGAAGTAAAACGCTTAATGTACAACTGGAGATACAATTTACAAACAGCAGTGAAGCAGCTTGCGGAACACTACGAGAAGCTAGATAAGTTAGATAAGGATCGCGAGAACTATGAAGTTTATTGTCGTCCTTGGGATGGAATGTTTGCCCTGTATGAAAAGCCAGATGCTAAAATTAAATTCTCTAAAGATATCGAAGATAATAGTTTTGCAAGTGGCGTTATGAACCGTTTCAACCATTATGCGACTAAGCCATTTAATACATTTAGTGGTTATAACAAGGATGTATATAGAGGGTATGCCGGACTAACTCTAGACGAGGGTATTACGATGGGTGATGGAAATAAAGATGACTATGTTGATGAACTTCTTGAGCTTGAGTACTATGATTTATCAGTACTAAAAGCGAATAACTTGAAAGTTGATTCCGATAAGAAAAATATCAAGAAGGTTATGAAAAAACATCTAGAAACCCTGGATAAAAATTCACTATACTCTATTTATGAGAAGCATTTAAAAATGCTATATGAATTAAGTAAGACAGATGGATGGGTTGAAAAAGGTATAGACTTTCTTGGGAAATACAATCCAGGTAACCTTGCTACGTTTGGTGCACTTGGAAAAGCTACCGATAAACTAACAGACAAATTCGCAGGTAGTAAAAAAGATAAGAATGGATACGAGTATTCACAAAAAATCTACGAAAAAGGTGCGAAGCTTTATGAAACAATTCATCAAGTTGATGAGACGGCTGAAGCTTCAACAGGATCTACAGACCTGCGTTTGTATAATGATGTTGACCCGCGAACCCTGTATGAGGAAATGTTCTATGATTTAAGATACCATGACCAACGTGGAAGAATGCTTCGTGCATTCCCAGGATTCCAGATGTTTATTATCCATGAAGGTGATTACTTTGGTAAGTACAAGTTTTGGGATAATATGTACGGATTCAACGCTATTCAAAGTATAGACGTTCACCGTTCTCGTAAAATTGCTGCAGATACAGCAGTAATCTCTATGACTAATGTTTACTCAAACTTAACAACTCGTCGTACCGATGTTGACTATGTAGACCGTCAGTTAAAATGGTGGGACAACTACGTTTGGAATGAAATCCCTCAAGATTTAATTGATAAGAAGGAAAACGAAATTCACAAGAACCTTTTCCTAGAAACAGGAGCGCGTATCCATTTAAGAATGGGTTATGGTGCTACAGCTAGTGCGTTACCAGTAGTGTTTAATGGTACGATTTCAGAACTTGAGATTGGTGATGTAATTGAAATTGTTGCTCAAGGTGACGGAGTTGAATTAGGAAACGTGGTGTCTGGTGACCCTGATGATGATAACGATGGAATCTTCAGTGTAACTGAACCACGAGACTTGATTTGTAGTCTTATGAGTTCAAAAGGAAGTTGGTTTAAAGACTTCATGAACGGAGTAGTAGATGAGCGACTATTCAAAGACAATCCTCTAGGAATCATGCATTTTGGACAGCCATTTGATTCAAAGGGCACAACTGATTCGAAACCTATGGGTAACTTAATATGGTTCAACGATGAATATGGTGAAGTAGCCCAAAATATTTATTCCTCAAACGGAACTCCTACATTTTCACAATGGTTGCACCCTAATGGAGAGCGAAATAATATTTTCGAAGATTTTAGCTGGACGCGACTATGGGAAAACAAATTTAAAATCCTTAACCCAGGTGATGAAGATAACGTAGTTGTTAAGTTCTACAACAACACCGTTTGGGATATTATACAAACGATTACGTATTCGACTCCGGACTATATATCTGCTGTCCATCCGTTCGAATTACGCTCGACATTGTTCTTCGGTAAACCGTACTGGCGTTGTGCGTTCGAGTATGATTCTCGATATGAGTTTGATCCTATACAAAAAACATGGTCAAGATACCTTACAGGACAGTCAAAACGTCCGTACATGCAAAACAAATTCTACATGTCAGCTTATGATATTATAGAAAACAATATTAAAGCTAGTGAGGATAATGTTTTCACAAACGTTATCGTAAACTATGACGGAAAACAAACACCGGTGCTTTACGCGGATGCGGATATTCGTTATGACAAACAAAAAACAAGAGTAGTAGAAGCAGATATTGTAGCAAAGTTTGCGGACTTCTATACTTCGGAAGTAATGGCTACATACTTCGGACAGTCTACTCTTAGAGATAGCATGAAAGACATGTACAAGGGTAATCTGTTGGTGCTAGGAGATCCTACCGCTAAACCTCATGACATGATGTACATCAATGATGAGATTAACGACCTGCAAGGAAATGCGTTAATTAAATCAGTTACACATCACTTCAGTATGGAGACAGGATTCATTACTTCTATTGAACCAGACTTACTGGTTGTAAACGATGACCAGGTAATTCTTGAAATGAGTAAGTGGTACATGAGTTTTGGACAGTCATTAGCTGCTACAGTTGCAATACGTGCAGCTGCTAATAAAGCTGGAAGAAACTTAACTAAATGGATTACTAAATCAAAAGGGATTCCTGCTGGTGTAGGTAAATGGGTTTCTACTAAAGGATTTAGACATACAATAAGTATGGCGAATAGTAGTGGAGATATGGACAAGATCCTAAAAACTCTTGACGAGATTGTCTCGAAAGGAGATGGGGATGTTAAGGCTCTGCAACAGAGGTTAGTAAAGGATTTTGAAGAAGCAGCCCAAAACATGACCAAGGCTCCCGGAAAATCAGGTTTTCTTAAGAACACAAGTAAAAAGGCTATTCTGCAATCAGGAAGTGCCTTTGCGAAAGTTCTATCAAGCTCTGATGACATAGCGAAGATTGGTAAAGGGGCATTAGGCGTGATTCGAGGAGCAGCTTCCTTCACGCCAGTTGGATTCATTATTAATGCAGGAATATGGATTGGTACAGAAATGATATTTGAACATTATCGTCGATTCAAAGAAAACCTTCAGTGTGTTGTGGCGATTCCATTAAATTATAGAGGGAAGGAATTGACGGCAGGTATTAACAACCATGCAGGTATGATTTATGGTGATGCACCAGGTCGATACGATAAAATGTTCAATGCAACATTATTCCATGATGACGGGGATGATGTAGAATTCTTCGGTAATGCATTCATAGAAATAGCTAACTTCTTTACTGGTTCAGGAGGAGAAGAAGGTGTGTATGCAAGAACTGAAAAAGCGTACCAACTAAATCAATTAAACAACAGGCAACAACAGACAGCAACATCAACAACGAAAGAAGGGGCATAGCCTCTTCTTTTTTGTGTTAACTATAGCGAAAATCAAAATAAATGGTTAGCTTATCAAAATAAGGAGGAATAACTTTATGGCACAAAAAGATAAACAAACCTATAACACAGAAATGTATATAAAGAAAATAAAAGCAGCAAAAGAAGTATATGCAGAACGTAAGAAGTTCTTACAGAGTTTCTCACTTAAAAAGACAAAAGAGAAGCCAAAAGAAGGTGGCGGAGAAGTCGCAGCATCAAGTGGAGCTGGCGGAGCAAACTTTAATGGTGAGATGCCTACAGTCGCTCAATACACTGGACCAGATAATTACTTCGACAAAATCATAAACGGTAACTACCAAACAGGACTTAAAGGTAAGGTAGCTGGTACTGATAAGTGGAATCAACATATTAAAGAACAAGCAGCAAAAGCTGGAGTAAACCCTCTTATGGTTAAAGTGATTATGGCAACCGAATCTGGCGGAGAACACGATTCAAGACCAAACCCTTATAACTGTGTTGGATTAATGCAGACGGAAAAAAATATTACTGGTGAGCTAGGTTTAGATTTTGGTAAGGCATGTAATGACCCGATCTATAATATTTATGTAGGTTGCATGATTCTTAAAGAAAAACATAACTATGCTGGAGGAGTTATCTCTAGGGCTGCTGACAGATATTCACGCTTTAAAAGTCAAGGGTATGAATTAAAGCAAAACGTTCATGGGATTGCATGGCTATATAACGGTTTTAGTGTACCTAGTAACGGAAGTAGTAAGGTTACAACTGGTGGGTATATTTATGGGAACCAAGTAGCTGAGATGTATAAAGGTTTCGGAAGAGATCCATATGTAGAGTCAATTTTAACCCTAGATGTTTTATCTGGTGGAGGCGCTGGTGGAAGTTCATCTTCTGCTGGTGGTAAAGGAACAGGTGGTAAATGGGAGTACGGAAAAACATTTGCAAGCGGTGCAGAAGTAGTTAAATTCTTAGACACTGTAGATACGACTATGATCAATGGTATCTATGTCCATCATACCTGGAACCCAAACCATACAAGTGCTAAAGGTCAGACACTAGCAAAACTAAACGACGACATGAGAAGATTTCATACACAAACAAATGGCTGGGACGATATCGCGCAACACTTTACTATCGGTGTAGATGGACAAGTAATTCTTGGACGTAACATTTCATCCGTACCATGTAGTGCAAAAAACTATAATGGTACAGCTGCTAATCATCCAGCAATGTATGAAATGATTGGAAACTTTGATAAGGGCAATGATACTTTACAAGGCAAACAGTTAGAATCTGCTGTTGCTATCGCCAAGTATTTTGCTGGCAGACCAAATGGTGTGAAGTTTCACCGCGAAGGATTAATTAATGGTCAAGAACCGAAAAGTTGTCCTGGTACTGGAGTTGATAAAACTTGGTTTATGAATCTAGTTACAGGCAAGGCAAAAGTAAGTGCATTTTCTGCTCAAGCAGCACCTTTATCAGATAATGAGATTGAAGGGAATTATGCAGCTGGCTGTGACCTTTATCAAGATCCGGTAAAAGAAGTTGTTGCTGAATCCCCAGCCAAGCTACCACCAACAGAAGAGGAATTAGCATCCGCTAGAAGTTTTGCACTTAAGATAAGTATTCCTACTGCAAAACTAAAAGAGAGTAGAATCATTGCCCCAGACTACCCAAGGTCAAACTATGTGGAAGACTTTAAACTGTCATCCAGTTATGACATGAAGAAAAAATATTCCCCATTACCTCCAAACGAGTTTATTCATTTAAATGGACCTCAAGAGAATTTCTACACAAGTGAAGCAAGACAAGCTTTTCGTCTTCTTAAAGATCGACTCGGATATAGAACCTTAAAAATAGCTAGAGGGTTTGATCCTTCTGATGGAGAGTCTTCTCATTCTATTGGTATTTCTATGGATATTTATGCTGATTCAACGGAAGAAGCAATTTATATAGCTGACACTGCATGGTTAACAGGATTCCGTGCTATTGCAGTTGGTCCTAATTTTGTTCATATTGATATTGGCCCTGAATCGACTTGGGGCTATGACAATCTACCACTTTATAGAGGACCAGGTACATTAAGGGCAGGTGAGTTTAGTTATGGCTACAAACAAAGAAACCTATAACCTCGAATCATATAAGAGAAAAATTAAAGCAGGTAAGGAAGAGTATAAAAAAAGAAAAGAGTACCTTGCTAAATTTGAACTTCCTAAAACCGATGAAGAGGAAGAAGTAGAAGAAACTTCCGATGATAGTAAAAAGTCTGAAGACCAAGGTAGCGCCGTAAAAGAACCTGAGGGAGGAGTTGGTAGCTTCACAGGTTCGGGTGAACTGGGCGTTCCTGCAGAACCAAAATCATATAGGTTCACTTCTGTTATGGGAGCACGTTGGGGAACAAACCATAATGGGGTGGATTTAGCTCCAAACACACCTGGCGATACCAACTGCAAGATACTTTCTGCAGGTGATGGGGTTGTTCTTCAAGCTAGAAGTGGGGTAAGTGGATTTGGTACTTGGATAGTTATTAAGCATAAGGATGACTTATATACGATTTATGGCCATATGCCCCCTAATACACTAAAAGTAAAAACCGGAGATGCGGTAAAAAGAGGACAACATATTGCAAATATGGGTATGCAAGGGCAGTCAACGGGTGTCCATTTACACTTTGAGGTTTGTACAGACTTTAATAATAGAAAAGGGACAACAAAAAATCCTGAAGACTACGTTAATATTCGAGGCAGCGCTTCAGCTATTCAAGTAAATTCTATTGCACCTAAGGTTAGCTTCTCAGCAAAAGCAGATGAGAAAGAAGAAGGCAATGAAAAACCAATGCATGCTCTTTATGAAAAGGATGGAGCAGAATTATCGGAAGAAGAAAAACTAATTGATCAGACGTACAGAAGTTCTTTCCCATACCTACCAGTTCAATTCATAGAGGATTCTCTTAAGAAGGGTGACATGACAAGAGAGTACTTTCTCCTTAACCGTGTTGGTTGGGCTCGAACTACCAAGTATGAAAAAATGGTTCCCTTAAATAAGGAAAGATTTATTCATAGTGAAAAATACGATGGTCATGAGGGGAATCTTTATTCACCAGACGCAAAAAGGTTGTTTGAAAGCTTGCTTTTGAAAACCCAAAAACCTTATTTTGAGGTTATTAGTGGTTTCCGCTTTAGTAACCCCGGTCAACTTTCACCTCATGAAGCAGGTTGTGCAATCGATATTCTTGTTAGAAGCATAGACGAAGTAAGAGAAATTGCAGACTGTGCATGGCAATTAGGTGTAAGATCTATTGCGATTGGTGGAGACTTCGAAAACAATAAGGGGTTCATACATATAGACATTGCTCCAAAAGGGAAAGACATTAAATATGATGGAGTTCCTATCTATGGTGGACCAGGAAAGTGGGTGACAGCATGACAATTAAAGAGTATTTAGAACAGCATAAAGGTACAACATGCATTGAATATGGAACTTTATTCATTGGTATAAGTGAGGATCATGGCGAGTTATTTTTCTATCATAAAGAGGATGGGAAAATCAAAGGACCATATCAATTTCTTGTAGCCTATGAGCATATGCAAGAATTAATCACTAAACCTATGACAGACGATTTCTTAACTCAAGAAAGAATTAAAGAGAAGGTGATTCGATGAATTTCAACAGTCCAATTCATCAATCTATTTACAGTAAAGTAGTTGTACCGTCTTTAAATAGATTACAAGGAACAATCGAAGGCTATGTGATCCAAGTGGATTATACGAAACTAACATGTGAAGTAGTCTACTCCGATGAAAACAGTCATGCTTTACGAACAATGAAAAACGTATCTTTACCTAAAGATGGGGATGGTGTATTTACACAAGCTGTTAAAAATGGTGACAGGGTGTCTATCTCTTTTAAAAACAAGTCAAAAGAGTCACCTTATATATCTACAGTGTACAAAGCAAATCATAGTGATGAAAATTATCTAAGTCCCTATGGTGGAAGAACAATTCGTCAATCTCGTATTTTTTAGAAAGGAGGATTCCAATGAATGAAGCATATGTAAATAAGACATATGGTGATGGAGATAAAGATATTCATTATCCTTATTGGCGACAAGTATTACAAGAGGAACTCGTTAATTTTAAAACTAAGAGTTTGGAAAAAGAATTAGAGAACTGGCAATTTATTAGTGAAGATGAAATTGCACTTAAACATCCAGTTACAGGTTCAACCTTTAAACTCTGCGATGATGGTTCAATTGAAATGTTTGTGAATGAAGACACAGGTATTCGATTGGATGCTAAAGATAATGGAATCATCTTTTATGGTGACAGTATTCATTTTGCTACAAAGGAAATGAGGATGCATACAAAACCATACGGATTCATTTGGAATAATCATAACCTAAATCCTTATCTGTATTATGGCGACAAGGTAGGGGAAAAGAGACATATTCCAAAAGCTTCAATGGTTTCTATGTTGCAAGATGGACCGAATAATATTAATGTTCCTTTATTCCAAGAACAAAAGAGAAAGCACTATTACGATGAAAAAGTTACATCTATGATTGAGGATCTAGGAATAGAAACTTCAAGAATAAAGAGAGGAGGATAACAAATGAAAGTCGATTTTCGTTTTACACCGGAAGGAGATTTAGAGCTTGGTTCTCCTAGTTACAACGACTTTGATGAATTACTCTATATCGATTCGGTTGGAAATATCTCAACAGATAGTTCAGAAGGATTATTAGTAAGAGATATCCCGCTTCAAGTATCCTATTTGAGTGAGAAGCAGGTAATACTCAATCGATTAAGAACAGACAATCCAGATTGGTTTATACATCAAGATATAGGAGCAGACTTATCTGAATTAATTGGTCTTCCTAATACAAGGGAGACAGGAGAATTAGGAAAATCCCTAATTGAGAAAAGTTTAACTAGTGACAAGTTCATACCACCTAGTGACTTAAGTGTTAGACCAGTTCCTGTTAGTTCTAGCGAAATACTTTTCTATATAACTGTTAGAAGAAAAGCAACGGATCTAGTTTTACCAGTTCTATTCAATTTAGAACATGGTTTGTTATCAGAATATGAGGTGAACAGTTAATGAGAAAATCAAAAGATGAAATGCTCGAAGCGGTTTTGACTCGACTTCGAACTGAAGGTGGAATTACTGAAACAAGTCCAGGTTCCATTGCTCGTATGTTTTCAGAAGTAATGATAGAAGAGTTTAGTCCCTTCTACGATGAATTAGAATTAATTATTCAAATGGGCTTTATTTCAACATCAACAGGTGGATACTTAGACCTTATTGGTGAACTGTTAAACTGTACTCGTGATGGAGATGAATCTGACGACAACTATCGTGCAAGAATCTCCAATCAGGTATCTGTTGAACAGAATGCAAATCTAATTGCTATCCGTTTAAAAACACTGAGAATTGATGGCGTTGCAGATGCTCAATTCAAAAGATTTACAAGAGGTACAGGCTCGTTTACTTGCTATGTTACTCCTCAAGTTTACCCAATTGAAAACGATCTACTAACTCGTGTAGAAAGCGTTATAGATGAAGTGGCTGCTTATGGTATGAATGTAGAAGTAAAAACAAGTGAGTACAACCCCGTGGATATCACCCTCAACTTAATTTTCCACTCTAAAACAACTTCTCTTGAAAGACAACACATCCGTAACAAAGTCGTTCAAAATGTCGGAGCGTACATGAAACAATTAAACATGGGTTCTCCAATTATTATCAATGAAATTATTCAGCGCGTAATGGAAACAAGCGAACAAATTCTTGATATGGAATTTAAAAAACTTGTTGTTGGTGAAAAAGAATATTTCATTAAGAATGTTGAGCCTTCATTAGAAGAACGATACTTCTTAAGAAAAATTAATGTAGCTTAGAAAGCAGGTGACACCATTGTTAAACAAACATACAACAAGTATGATGTCCATGCTTCCGCAATGGATGAAGATGGCCAAAGACGAGAAATCTGTAGGGGCACTATTTTTAGATGCATTTGGTGTTGAACTATCAGACATTGAACGTTACATAGAGCAAGCTTGGAACAACATGTATATCGGTACAGCAAACTTACAAACAGCAGATTACTGTTATAAGATTCCGCTTGCTACTCGTGACGTTGTAGATGTTGAAACACCAAATCGTCACGTTCGTTTAGTTATTGATGGTGTGCGAAGAGACTGTATGCCAATGGATAGTTTACGACTATTTTTTGAGAGTGACGACAACGCCTACATGATTGATACCATTGAAGGTTATGTATATATCAAAGTAACGGATTACTACATGCAAGATAATATCTTTAAACCATTCGATGCAATTGAAGTAGGGGATACCCTTCATTATGAATATATGCTTCATCATATCTGGAACGTATTTGATGAGTTTGGTATGTTGCTAGGCATTTCTAGATTACCGGGCGAAAGAAACGAAGCTTTCAAGAATCGTATCTTAGATGTTTTTAAGAATCCTGGTGGAGCAACAAAGAAAGGGCTTATTAATGGTATTAGTAGAGAACTTGGCATTGATAAATCTCAAGTTGAATTAGGCTCGCTATCTGATGATAAGTATGTTCAAACAAAACTTATGAATACAGATGGGACACCTTCTCAAACATATATCCAATACGTAAATCAGATTAATAGTAATCTAGGTTTCTCTTGGGATCATATGAACTGGGGAGAAGCTTATTGGCGCAGCATTGAAGAAAACAATATGGGGTTTCATTACCTGCCTCATATCTGGGACGGTTTCTCTGCTTCATGGAAGGATAACGAAGTTCAATCAGGAATTGGTAGCGGTGATGACTTACTAGTAACTGCTCCAAAAGAAGAGTCTTCTGTTCGCGAATTCAAAGCCTATGTTGGGCTACATGGTACAGAGGAACAAATTGAAGAGAATCACCCAGAAATTCAATTTAAGTACAAGATAGTTGCAAAAGGGAAAATACCAAATGATGAGTATGATTTAGAGGATTACAAATATACAGTAATGGCTTCTGAAATTATTCCACTTCATTACGTATTAGTAGCTTTACGTGAATTCCTATATCAAACTCATATCACTTGGGATAATCGTTACGGTTATACTTTTAGCGACAACACATCTCCTGGTATGGAAATTGTTACAGGAGAAGATATCCTTCACAATAATGAAGAGCCACAAATTAAAGTCCATGTAGAAATGAAAACTGCTGATAGAACAGTGACACCTGTTTTAGAAGAGCTTATAGTGGACTGGATCGATCAGAGTGACGCACCGCAGTCTTACAAATTAACAACTGATGAGGACTTTACTCTAAACAATACAATGACCCAAACAACGTTAGCCGATGTAGAAGTTGGTAACGGCTCTGTAACTCTTGGTAGGGGTTCATTCTCTGCAGTAATAGATACAGAGGGTTCATTTTTAAGAGGATCACAAGGTATATCCGTAAGAGTTAACCGAGAAGGTTCTTTATCTCTTAACCTACCAAAATAACAAGGAGTGGATAAATAATGGCTGAAACTGGATCAGTACAAAATGCAGTTGGGAATAATATTTATCCCGACTTAGTTCTTACTCGTTTCCCTGAATTATTCGATGAGCGTAGTGGTTCTAAGTCAAATCCCAACTTGCTTCGATGGACAAACCTTAAAGATTACAACATGGCTGAACATGTAAACTCGCTACAGGATGCTGTAATGGCAGTACAACGTATGCTAGGAGAATTAGCTCAAATGCCAGCTGCACCAAAGGATGTAAACGGAAAACCTATTACAGACCCAAACGTGCTACTAAACCTTAAACGAACTTCTACCGTTAAGTCTCGTATAGATGCACTTGAGACTCATGATTGGTATGCTGAATTCGATAAGCGATACGGTGGACCTACATGGGCTTTCGATAAGGATAAGACTACAAATCCTACAATTCAACAACACCGTCACTTAGGTAGTACTTCGGGGATTCCTGGTATGCCGGAGAAGATTATGCTTACACAAGAAGTACAAGGTAAACTTCCAAAGGCAAACGTTGATTTAACAAAGACTGCTACAGGAATCACCGGTTCAGATATCTATGTAGAATCAACTTCAAATACAAAAGTAGCTGATGCGATTAACGACAAGATTTCTGAAACAACAGGTGGAACAATCGCACAAAATGCAGAGCTAAAGGTATTAGGGAAGACAAACACTCGATGGACAAGAGAGTTCGATTCAAATGATGCATCTTCAACTGGCAACACTGCAGTTGCTGATTCAAAAACATTATTAAACAAAGCAATCGAGAGTGGTGCTACTGCTGCTTCAGACCTGCTAAATGCACCATTAGATGGAATGCATTACGGTCGTTATGTTGCGGTTGTAAGATTATCAGCAAGTAGTCTTCCTTCTAATGCGGTTGTTGAGGTTTCTGCAGTTAACTCAAAGACAAACCAAGTTATTAACAAAACTACTTTAAACGGAACAGACTTCGATACAAGTGGACAATATAAAACATTCTACTTGATCTTCAATCATGATGGTTCTACAAAATTACGTGTTCGAAAACTAGCTACAACTTCTTCTGTAAAAGTTCGTTTCGATTATGCGATTGTTGAACCAGTTCACCCAGCGGTATTTGATCGCTAAGAAAGGATGTTATATAAATGGCAAAACGACCAGAAGGGTTATCTCCTAATTTTAACTCCATCGTTTCTCCAGACGTTCCTTCCTCACTCATTTTTTCATGGACATTCATTAAAGAAAACTCTAATGATTATCAGAAAGATGCAGAAGTAAAGGTATATAAAACGGGCTCTAACACAGCCCTTGTTACCTTCCATTCAGGAACAGATACTCAAGTAGATATAACTTCTCATCAGGGTGTTCTTGACCTAGAGCAAACTTATGAATGGGAAGTAAAAGTAACAGCTGCTAACGACTCTACTGCTTATAGTGGAAGAAAAAGATTTAAATTTGGACCTGTATTTTTACAGGATGGACTTGTATGGCCAGATGGACCAGAAGCATATGAGTACATCGGGACTCGTAAATACTTTGAGGAAATTAGAGAAAACGCTGCCTCAGTAGTAGATGATTACGTAGTAGATTCTATAGAAGAAAATGATGCGTTAGAAAAAGCTTTGGCTTTATTTACTCGTGAAACGGTTCCTAGCCGTACCGATTTTGAAAACCTCGAAAGTATCCTGTGGTTAATTGCAAAAAAAGAAGATACATATCGAGATGAAATTCAAAGACTTATTGAAGATGGTCTAGGTGCTCAAGATATTCACAAGATATATACAATCTTTGACCGTCTTATTAGAATCCCACCAAAAGAACCAAGTAATGTGTACTTAACATTTGGTGGCTTTGAAAAGCTTTATGTAAAAAGTGGAAGGGCGTACAACAATGGTAAAGAGGACTTATCTGTTGATGTTAATTGGCAGCCCTCAGATCTTAAACCAGGTACATGTACGGTTAACTTTTTAAATGAGCTATCAGAAGATGTTTCGTATTACAAGGTTGAGCTAGAGGTTGGTTTCACTGACAAGACTTGTACTCATACATTATTTTATCGAGTAGAAGATGTAGAATCATTTGGAAGAAAAATCAATATTCCAATGGATCATATTAATTTTGTACATCTTTCTTCCTCAAAAGAAACGCGTTATGTTTTACGAGTTTCTGCAGTAGACAAAAGAAAAGAACAGTCAGTGCCTTACTACAAACCCTACAAAGTGGACAATGTTCCCCTTGGTGTAGCAAGTTATAACCTACGTGTTCAACAATACGATTTATCAAATCAGTGGATAACCCAGTATTACTACGACATTTACAACGGTCCAAATACAGCTTATGTTCATAATGTAACAGGCAATGTAGATGGTGTTTATCATTATGCTGTTCGTGTATTTGATATAAATGGGAATGTAAGCGATTGGTTTTGGATCTTGGATTATATAAAAATTGATCCACTAAAACCTCCCGCAGCTCCAAAACCTCGTATGGCGTGGTCTTCACAACATGAACTGAATTTCATTTGGGATGCTGTTCCTACCGCTGAGTATTATGAATATTTACCTACGTGGTGGCCAAACCCATCTATACAAAGAACAAACACTTTGGACTCACCTCATGTATGGTTAAATCCAGATACAACATATGTTCAAAAAGTAAGAGCTGTAAACCGAGCGGGCGCATCACCTTGGGCTACTGTTAGTGGTAAAACACAACCAAGACCAATTATTGAGAAGTACCAAAAGGGTGCAGGAAGCAGAACATGGCGTACAAATTATGTCATTTTAATGCAGAATGGCAGAATTATAAGAAATCCATCTGAATGGCGCAACGAGTACGATGATCGAGAAGTATTTCATGGAGAATGGATAGAGCTTGAAGCCAAAAATCAGGACGGCCTTGATGTTAAAAAGGGAACAAGATGGGGTAACAACAAATGTTTATTCTTCCTTGATCATAATGACTGGAGACAAAAATTACAGGGGAAAGAAATCTTAGATGTTCAGTTTTATATTCGCAGAAGAAATACCGGACATGGGTATAAGAATGATGGTCGTTTTCTTCATGTGTGGGCTCACAACTATGGAGGTAAATGGGACCTCCCTTCAGCAAAAGATGGACCATATCTATTTAATCATCAAAAGATAGAAAGAATAGATTTCAACCGAGGAGAGTCTCACTGGATCTCTCTTAATAAATCGTTTGGTGAGGGATTACGTGACGGATGGATTAAAGGAATTGCATTCTATCATCCTGAGGCGGAGTATGGCCCATACTCTTACATGCGTTTTGATGCTTACACGTTCCAATTTTACGTTAAATATCGATAGGGAGAGAGCAATCTCCCCCTTATTTTTTTAAGGTGGTGACACAGATTGGCACAGTACCAAAGAAACTTTTATTCTAGTTCATTATATGGACGACTAAAAGCATTTTATGGAGATTATCTAACAGAAGAATTTGATGCTCAAGAACCTTTTAGCTATCATATTGATGCAAAAATCCAAGCACAATTACCTTCTACTTTTTACGCAGCAACAAGCAGAGAATTTACAAGAACCGATGCAACCAAATGGACAGTATCGGGGACTGATATTAAAACAAGAACTGCTAATACACCAGTGGAATTCTTGGCTACAGGTGACAATTTGGAAGTTCATGTACGACTTCAAAACGTGGGTACTCAGAACATCGAAGCGAAGTTGTACAAAGAAGAATTAGTATCAGAAACATACCAATGGGTAGAGAAACAAACAAAGTCAATCAATACATTATCCCTAACAAATCCAAATAAAGTAGATAAAATCGTTTTTGATTCTTACGGTTTTGGTGATTATAAAGTAGTTATCAAAGCACTTGATACGACAGCAGATGCAATCATTGTTGGAGGTAAATTAAGAACAAGTGATTTCAATATTGAAATTCGTACCTCTGCTAATAAAACTACATGGTCGCAATGGGAGCCGATTACTTTAACGAAAACATTTATTCAAGGACAGGATTATTTATGTACAGGACAGAGCACAACATTATATCAAAACGTTCGTTATGTTCAAGGAAAAATAATTTTACTATCTTCGGATAATGCTACTTCTCCAATTATTGATAAGGTTGAATTACGTTCAGAAGATAGTGGGTTGTATGATCAAAATGGTGATTACACTGTTAAAATCGATATGACGCAAGTAGCAACAAGTGTTGGTAAGACATTCAAGTATGCAAGTAAGATACGTTTTGTTCAAAAGCAGCCAACTGGTACTGAAATGAATATTCGTTCTTCTTCTAGTCGAGACAATATATTCTGGGGCCCGATAACAGCACCTTATCGCCAAAATACAAAACGTCTTCGATTAAAGCGCGGAGTAACAAATCATAGTGTGACATTAGGCCCAATCAATGAAGGAACTAAATTTGACTTTAGTAAGACAACAGCACTTTTAAATTGGGACACACAAGCGTTTCCTCCAAAAGATACGAGTAATACCAAGATATCGTATGTCTTCTCTAAAACAAGAACAAATCAAAAAGACCCTCGAAATCTTCTTCAGGTAATTGATAATCCGATGAATGTAAAAGATCGAGCAATGAAGTTTTCTCCTCAACCATATTTCCTAACTGTAGAAATGACACGTTCTTCAGTAAGAGGAACACCGGTAGTTGACCTTATAGATATTTACCAAAACATCTTATACAAAGAAGTAGTCAATGTAATCAACAAAGATGTTTCTGCAGTAGATGGTTTAAGTACAGGAAGAAAATCACTTCAAAAGATTAGTGATTATCCGTTTAAGTACCCAAGCACCTCAAATCAAATTCCGTTTAATCAGCAACAAATTACTTCTGCTCAACAAAAGTATGAGCTTACAGACCAAACAAGAAGACCTTCTGATGTAATGATTTACCTCAAATCAGAAGAAAGTAAAGGATCTAGAACGGGCAAATCTACATCTGCATCCGATGAAGTAATCGCAAAAGCTATTCAAAGGAAATTGGAGTTTGGAGGAAAAACAGGAGTTCTTATGCATTACCAATATGGTGCAGGGAAGGTTCAATACTTAAGACCTTACGAAAGAGAACTGGATTCTACATTCACACCATTCTTACTATCTAATCTTAAATATCGTTATTACATTCAAAATGGATGGCCAAACGAATTACATAAGGTTGTTAATGGGCAAACATTGAATGATGTAGCTGAAATGTATAACACAACGGTAACTGCAATTAAAGCTACCAATAAGGATATTCTTCTGAATGAGGATGGAACATTAGTGAAGGACCAACTTATCACGATGCCAAACATATCTAAAAACAATGAGGTTTCTCTATTGTTTAAGAACGGTACGGTTTATACGCAAAAATCTAGTCATAACTCAGTCTATGACAAAGATCATGGTGTAAACGTTACAGACTTCTCAAGTGAACCAATAAGTATTAAGGTTCCAAACACTCCTCCAAAAGGGTATGTAGATTGGGCATCAGAAGAAAAAATTTATACTGGTGTAATTAATGCGAATGATATCCGCGGTGAATTTGTTCGTACACAATTCAACCTTTCAACTCTTGCAGATTTCAATCGTGAATATGTAGTAATAGAGGGTGATACTTGGGAAAGCATTGCTACTAAGTACGATATTCACGTACAAGATCTGAAGGTAGCTAATGATTCAATTGAAGAATTAAAAGTAGGAAGTATAATCATCATTCCTCCAAATATCATTCTTCCTGCACTAGCTCCTGAAGCCGAGTTCGAAAATGCGATGCCTTATGAGATTTCTATTATTGAAGATTCTGTTCATAAGAAAAATGGAGTTAGAATTGATGAGTCCTTTGTTCCTATTGATTGGAATGGAAAACACCTTCCTCTTGAAGTTACATATAGAACTTCTGAACTTCTTACAGCTGAAATGGTCAGAGGTGCAGATGCTAATGGAATGGACCCCCTTCCTTTAAGTGATGTTATTGAGATTGTTTCTTGTAAGAAAAAGACTGGAAGTGTAACATATCACATCTGGAACGACACTTTAAAAACAGGTGACTTCAAATTAAAGAGCAACTACATTGATTGGTCTCCATCTCAAGCAGGAGTACTAGAGCCTGCAGCAGGAGAGGAATACGTTGTTGTTTATAAGCGTCGTGAAGTAGACAGCGTAAAAGTTCATTTAGATACAACTTACTTTGAAAAAATGGGAACAGACATTGTATGGCGTTCACCTGAAGTAAAAGTATTTGATGGGGTTTGTACACCAACAGAAGACTTTAAACTGGAACTTCCTACTCCTCAATCTTTCGAAAGATATGATAGTATCTACAAGAATATCGGATACATTATTGAGGATAATGACTTGTGGGTAGAAACAAGTGTTCAAGATATCGATGGCAAGAAGTTCTTAGTAGGAACTCTGAATGGAAAAGATCCAAGTAAGAATTGGCATCCTGAAATTCAGAAGGGGTACTACTACCTAAAAGAACAAGAGCACTACCTATATTCAGAACCATTAAAAACGGTACTTACTGAAAAAGAGTTACCAACAGCTGATGGTATCGAATATGTAAATGGGCCAACTGGAATAGGAGCAATGTTATTACCTACTAGTAGTAACATTGTTAAAGATTCTGTATTTGAGAACGATGATTGGAAAAAGGCTAAGGTCTTTAATGCCACATCATTCTAGAGTAGTTAGGGAGAGGATAGATTCCTCTCCTTTTCTTATGGACATTAATAAGAAATAAAGGTTAGATTGTCAAAAGAAATCAATAAAAAGGTGGTGCAGAAATGTTCACTAATCCGGGAACAATTATTAAACATGCTACAATCCCAAACGCTATTGTGTTCCAAAGTGAGGGATATGTTTCTATTTCAAATGAACTCTATGAAGATAGTAAAGTAGTATTCTCGTTTGCTAAGCCAACGGAAAAAGTAGTATTAATCCCTAAATATTTAAGTGATGGAAACTTTTTGTTTGCTTCTCTAGATAAAGAATACAAGTTGCATATAGGCGGAATCGTAAAAGATTCTGAAAAGATTTATGGAGTCGTAGATGTAAAGGATAATATCTTAGATTCTAACACCCTAACAATCTCTTCGAACGGATCTCATTTTACAGTTACCTTAAACAATAAAACAGTTTTTAAATTTGAGTCTGCTTTATTTGTTAATGGTCAAGTTCGTGTATATGGAGAAGCAGGAGAAATCTTTTACTCTTGTGAAATACAAGAACCTCAATCTACTGCATGGACAAGTAATGCAAACGGTGGAGGAATAGAGGTAAAAACAATTAAAATAGAAGACCATGAGTATATAAAACTCTTAGGCTCTACAACTAAGAAAGCGATGTTCTCTCAATCTATCTCTCTACTTGCAAAAGACCATACACTTTCATTCAATGCTCAAGGGAATGGTGAGTGTTTAATCAAGTCTGGGGAGACAGTGTTAAAACAAATTCCTATATCAAAAGGAGAGTTGTCCTACATCTCTCAAACTTTCAATGTAGCAACCCCACAAACAATTACTCTACTATTCCAAACAAATGGAATTCTTATCGTGGGAAAACACCAATTAGAAGACCGTGTAGATCCTACTCCATACATTCCGAATTCTAATATTACTAGTTCAGTAGTTCGTAAGGGGTCATCATTAAAATTCCCAGTAAAGAACTTATTTGATAAAAAAGCAGGGAGTATCTATTTAAAACTAACTACAAAAAACCGTATCGATAGAGATCAAACCCTTTTCCGTTCAGATACAAATGAACTATCTCTTGCAGTACGTGGAACTAATTTATCCTATACCGTTGGTGCAAGTTCAATTACTATCCCTAAAACACTTGAAGGAAGTACGTCATATGAATTGCTTTGTAGTTGGAATGATGAAGGTATTGAATTAACTATTAATGGTGAAAATGCGAAAGCTTTAAATACAGGACTTCTACTTACAACTCCTCAAGAATTGATTTTCGCAAATGAAGAAACACCTATTCAGGAAGAAGTTGTTTTAGAAGAATGGGCATTATTTAATAACAAATTACCAGCTACTTCTAACATTAAAACGCAGCTACCTTTTGCAGTTATGCAGTCTTTATTCGATGGTGGAATTAGTGGCCAGAATGTTACATGGTCTGAAATTCCCGTAGCTCCAATTGATCATTCACCTATCCTAGTTCAAAAAGAAAATGGAGATACGTTACAAAAAGTATCGTTCTTTGATCATGAAACAGGAGCATATCAAACATGGAATCAAGAACCATTCCGGTATGACGGTAAAAGTGACTTTGTTGAAGTTGCGTACAATAACCTTGATGAACAATTTAGGGACATCGCTATCCGTACAGAGGATGGAGAAAAAATAGGAGAACCTTATCGAATAGATGGTAAGAGATTCTATTTCTCTATTCACACAAACAGAAAAGCAGTATTAAAAAACAAAACGCTTTATGCAACGTACCAGGTAAATGATACCTATACAATTGATTACAATATCAAGGCTGTTGATGGGTACCGAATTGATTTTGCTAAACACGATGGTGGAAAAAGAATTGTATATCAAGAAGGAAATCGTTATGGTGAGCCAAAGAAGCTAGCCACAATGATTGATATGAATCCAATTCAAAACCAAAATCATGAAGGGTTCTTATATATTACAAACACAATAAATAAGACAGATAGCTTTAGAATTACAGCTACGCCAGATCGATTACATGCAGATGGAGCGAGTTTCTCAACACTTATTATCGAGCCACTTGATTATCAAGGAAACTTCTTGTCTCACTCTAACTTAGAGATTGTTGCTTCTAAAGGATTTGTTTCTAGACATGTATCAAGAGATGCAGTTGAAGCGCAAAAACGTTCAGGGCAATATCTATATCAATACCATGCTCCATATATCCAAGCAAAACGCGCAGGTGAGATTGTAGAAGATTATATTTGGATCACAGACAAAGATAATAATATCGGCGTTTGTTACAAGATATTATTAAGCCCTGTATCAAAACCAGATAAGGTTCAATTAACTCAGAGAGAGAAGAACTTGTTAACTGCAAAAACAAAGATCATTAACTACCTCCTTATGTATGAGGGAGTAGAAAGATATGAAGATGAAGTGCTTTTCTCTATCTTAGATTTTAATCAAGATGGTCGCGTTACGATGGACGAGATTTTAGTCTTAGAAACAAATCAAAAAGATAATGGACTGACTGTTATCTTAAACAAGTTGAAAGAATGGGAGGATACAAACCATGCAGCTGCAACCTCATAAAGACCTTGTTCGTAGTGGTCAAAGAAACCGCGGGTATGCTATTCGTATTGGTAATAAGGTTCCTAAGAATAGTACAAACCTTGCGTATGTACAATCAAAATCTGTATCACCCGAGGAGAACATCTTATTAGAAGATGTTTCTTCTCAAATTAAAGAAAACGGATTATCTAATTTCATAGAGAAAGATTACATGGTTTATCCAAACAATAAATTCTTATTAGAAACAGAATCCGGACAAGCTATTTTTCCTACTGATGCAGTCTATGTAACAGATGAATTTACTATTCGAAAGAACCGTCAAGATACTCCAAAACCAGTATTTTATGAGATGGAGTTAAAAGGACGTTTCGATGCAAGAACTGCTCAGGTTATTCCTTATCTGGGTGGCTTTTCTTCTGAAACTGAACAAGAAGCTATACCTCTAGAAGAGGTTGTACTAGATAAAAGAAATGACCTAGTTTATGTAGGGAATAGTATTCGTATTGAAGCAAACGGTGGACCATTACAAGAGGATGATATGTACAAGGTTCAATTAATTCGTGAAGATAATTTCATATACCGTATTGTTGTATTTACAAATTTCCGTAACAACAAAGATGTTACATACAAAGTAGTGTACCCTAACTACAGAAGTGACATTAAACAGAGTGAATTAAAAGAAGAAGTTCTTAATGCATATCCATTTTTCAAACAAGTAACAATGGATGAGTTTGAAGACATTGTTACTGATATGGAATCCGATCCAGACAAATACAAACACTTGAAAGTATACGCAATTGAAGAGAAGGGGAATGATTTTTCTTTCTACGCAACATCTGACGTTATGATTGCTAATTATCAAACACGTACACCTCAATTGTTTAAACATCGCGTCGAAGCTAAATTAAAAACAAAACTAAGTGAAACAAACCCAGGCAAGATGAACATTGGTTTTAGTTTTGTTCAATCGGTAGTGAATGTTGAAAACCTATCCTCAATTGGTAAGGCGATTAATGAACACCTGTCTCTTCCGAAGTACGTAGAATTACAAAACCCACATCCAACAGCAGTCGATCTCTTGAAAAAAGATGTTCGATATTGGGCAGTTAATCTTGATATGCCAGACCATCATTATGAGGATTATGATTTGCTTGTTATAACTGGTTACGGTAAGGCTGACTTGTCTATGTTTAAAGACAAGTTTGAGCATTACTTAAAGAATGGCGGTACGATCTGGGTAGATAATGCTGGTAGCGGAATCAATATTCTTGATTTCAAAACGAGCAAAGGGAATACATTCATTTCTGATATTGGGTTCTCGTCAAGCAGCAATGAATTTGGAGTTAAAGAAATTAAAAAAGACTCTCCATATATTAGCCGTTTGTTACCGATTCAAAACGTTGGGGCTTTAGGTTATGCGGATATTTCTCCTGCTATCTTATTTGGACAAGATGAAGTGAGTACGCAATGGGATACAATCGTAAAACACTTAAATGGTGGGCCTTCTATTATTAAGAAGACATTGTTTGATAAAGGTACTGTTCTTGTTTCTAACTGTGGAATATTTAGAGCTTTTTACCATAATCAGAAAGAGAGTGTAAACCTTGTTTTAAACTCAATCCTTTACCATTCAGAAGAACAATGGGTGTTTACTCCTTGGAGAAATGACTTTGTGTATCATCGAGATAATTTATTTGCTCAGGAATACAAAGTAAATAACACGGATGTTTATATTAATGACAGAAGTGATTACAACGCAAACCAAATTGTAGCTAAAAAAATCCTTTATAAGAATTGTAAAGAGTATGTGAAAATCTATTGCAAACCTTGGTTCTATAATGCTACAGGAGTGTATGAACATGCTGTAGATGGTGATAAGTCCATTCCTATTAACAACAGTGGATTTGAAAGCGGTCAGGTGGATGCAGGTGGACAACCTGTTACATCTTGGACAGCAGATACAGTAAATGCAATACCTTCATGGAATACAAAGAAGTTAGCTGGTCAAACCGTAACTTTCACACACGATTCTACAAAAAGTTTATTTGGTGTTCGTCAGGTATCCTTAGACTCTTCAAATGGAACAACGGGTGCTCAAGCCTTTTGGGAAAGTGAAGACATCTATGTATCTATTGATGATTATAAAGCGACTGTGTGGGCAACCATTGATCAGGTGCGAGGAATTACAACGGATGGTGTGAAAATCGGTATCTATAATTTACAGGGTGAAAAAATCTCTTCTTCAATTTCTATTACAGGGAAGAAAGATTGGGTTAAACTCGAAACGATCTTCCATATCGATAAACCTCAAAATATTAAGATTCGCATAGGCTTTGTAGATGGTAATGGATTCGGTAAAGCAAGTTTTGATGATGTCACATTAGATACAATTGGAGCGGTTAGAGGTGTTGCACAGAATGAAGGAGAAAAGGCTCTCTATGCATTCAGTATTAAACCAAATGCTACAACGATTGATATTGAAGCAGAAGGATTTGGAAATGCAGATATCACTAGGGCAACACCAGAAGTTCCATTCACATATACGATTATGCCATTTATCCATCAATGGATTTCTTTCGGTGTAGATGCAGGAACAGGACTAGAATATGGTCGTTATGAACGAATGTATGGGCCACCAGTTTCTTATTCTAAATCAATTCGTAAAACAGAAGGCTTAAAGAATTTAGGATACTTACATACGCTACTTCCTCCAGTGCCGAGTGGGAAAGAATGGTACGACAAGAACAAAATCTTCTACAAGATTGCACTTGGTTCAGAGAGTTTAGAAGAAAACAACTTAGTTAACCTAAAACTATTTGACCGTAAAACAGGCATGGAATGGTTCTATAGTGGAGATCTTGTTATTGGCCATAAAGATATTTTCTGGGCAACAGATAAACCAAGCTTTGTTCTTCATGCTGAAACTGGTTTTGAAACAATAAGAGCTTCTAAAAGGAACTTTGGATTGAAGTTAATTGATGACCGCCGTATCTACAGTGAACTTCCCCAGACAAAGGATGCTAAAGAAAACTGGTATTTAAGAATTCATAACGGACAATTCATTAAAGATGATCTTGGATATAAAGAGTGGTCAGAATTACATGTTAGTAAAAATCCTGATGTAATGAACCAGTACAAAGAGCGAGTTATGAAAAAAGAGAAGTATCAGGTTAACGAATACGCTTCTCAAATCTTTAATCCTTCTATTGGAATCATGACAGTAGAAAATGAAATGGAATACATGACTCCTTCAACAGTGAAAGTACCTCACAACAATCTGTTCGTAAGCCAAGGCTTTGTAGAAAAAGAACAACTTTTAGTTGAGGGCTTAGCGAATTCAGCCGGAACATTATTCCGAGCTAAACAAAAAGACTGGATTCGTAATGACAAGGTTCATATTTTTATCGATGCTGCAAATAACGGAAACATGGTGGAGATCTTCGAAGAATACCCATTCGAGATTAACCATGATGAAGGCACTATTTTCTTCCCAGGTAAAAATATAACAGGTAAAGTATACGCTACTTACGAGTACCGTAATTTCCGCTTGTATAAGAGAATCTACAAAAACACAAAAATGTCCGATGATTTATTAGAAAACAAACGTGTTGATCCAGTTACGAAAGAAGTAATCATGTATGGTTCGAAAGAAAACTGGTTAATCCAACCGGTACCAGTTCTAAAAACTACTAAAGGCAAAGCGACATCAGCTAATACAATTCCTGCTACAAATTATCGAATCGATTATGAAAAAGGGAAAGTAGTCTTTAAATTTGAACCAGTTGGTCCTGTATATGCAGATTATGGCTATTTCGAAAACCAAGAGCTATCAGCAAATGATTATGATATCCAAAATGGAATCTTCTTCTTAAAAGAAAACATTTCATTTAAAGATGATTTATTTGCTAAGTATTCTTATTTTGATAACTTCTACGAATACAAAGGCTTCTACAGTGAAACTCTTCGGACATTTCTTCATTTAGACCTCAATCCATCAGTTGGACATTACTCAACTCTTCCGATGACAACTTATGTAAATGGTGTTCAAAAGGTAGAGTATAAGAAAGTTCCATCTTCAAAGCTTCTTAATAAACTCATCCACATTTACATCGTTCCGGATTCTGAAAATGGAAACTCAATTCGTCACTGCTTCAGTAGAGAAGAGTGGAGAAATATTCAACAGTCGAACCCTATGTACTTGCTACTTGCCAAAGTTCAAGTCAGAGAGCATACAAGTGTTAAAGATGTAGTTGTTATGGATGCACGTACTCGCGGTGGTGGTATCTCTGAATCGCTATCAACTAAAACGATCGATGAGAGAGTGCAAGGAAGACAACGTTATTGGGACATTGGCAACTGGGATGGAAAAGCATTTTACCGAAATGGTGTCTTAATTGTCGCACTACCAAAGTCTATTCTTACTGAATACGGTGGCAGCTTATCTGAAGAATATGTAAAAGAAGTTATCGACAAGCACGTTGCTTATGGAACGTACTGCATTATTGAATGGGAGTGATTGGTGTGAATTATCCATTAGGAGTGTTCCAGTACTACGACAAGGAGACTGATACAACCCACTTACAGTGGAGTTATGTTGATGATCCGAATCTTACTCATTTTGAAGTTGAAATCTATGACCAAAACTTACGCAAATGGGTGAAGTGCGATGGGCGAAACGGCATCATAGAAAAACAACCGAAAATAGGAAGTAACTATTAACCAATGGGGCGGATAATTCCGTCCCGTTTTTTATAGCAAAAGTATTTTGTAATGGTTATAAAAGAAACATATTAAAGACAAAGTAGGTGAATGTATGGAAAAGGAATTGATTTTCCCTGTGCCTTTTTCTGAGTTTGTCCGTAAAAAGGATGCAGAGTATGATGGAGATCCTAATGGTGATTACGTCATGTCTGAAGATGTTAATGAACTGCAGGAATCTATTGAACAGATAGAACGCGTCATTAACTTTAAAGAGCTAGGAAACACAGTCTCAGGTGAACTTAATAAAAAAGTAGATAAGGCAGCCATATCTGATTTTGGTAGCCCGTTATTCGTTGGTTATAGAGGTGCATCTATTAACACATATGATTCTATCGAAAAACGAATCAATGCTTTTAGTTACATTCCTCATGTCATGATTAATAAAGAAGAATCTACTAACTTTAATTTCTTTGTAGATGAAGTTAAGAAGAGCGGAACGCTGCTATATGGTATTATCAATTACCCTAATGTTGTTTTAAATAACATTGAAGCTGATATAACATGGTTCGAATCTAAAGGTTTTCATGGAATCTTACTATCTAATTTTGGATTTGAAAATGGATGGAACAGATCGCAACAAAACCAAATTCTTCAATACATTCATGCAAAAGGAATGTCAGCTGTTATTACAGGTGAAATAGAAACCACGTTATTTAATAAACCTCATAAAAATAACCCTCAACAAGCAGACCTTAAAACATCAAAAGAGGACATCTACCTAGCGCAAGATGTTTTCGTTTTAAATGGTGCTAAAAACAATCCTATCGTAATTCCTTCCGTTGTTTTCAATTTAAACAAAGCCCAAAAAGAAAGAGGAATTCAGATCTTCGTTGAAGATACAGCAGATGCAAGTAATGATAACAATAAGCTTTATTTATATGGAAAAATGTTATCTACACTGTATAACTTAGATGGATATAGTCTCGCTCCTCAGAGTCGATACGCTTTAAATGAGAAGGTAGAAAGATATCTTCATGGTTTTGAGCTAGGGAAATGGAAGACTCAGAATCCAGTTTATGTAGAAGAAACAACTGCTACATCTCGTTCTTTTTCTAAGGGAAGCATTGTGTTCGATAAAGTAAAAAACGAATGTTACATAAAAGGAGTAGGGTTAAACCCATCAATCTATACATGGCAAGATAAACAAATCCCTGGTAAAGCAATTGATTTTGCTAGTGCTATTTATGGTTCTGAAGGTATTGAAACTCTTGTCGATGCAATTAATGACAATAATCATCTAATTCATTATTCGAAAATTGATGGATTGACTGGAAGTGGAGCAACTCCAGATTCAATCAAGGATACAGTTATTAGGGCAATCAATAACTCTCCTGCAGCTGTAGCCAAGAATGGTCCTGGTGGCTATGATGAAATGGCTGGTAATGACTTCTTGCATGGAGGAGTTATTGACTATATTGATGCAGGATCTATTAAGTCTGGGATACTTAATATCGACCATATTAAAACAAACATCATTGAAGCGATTAATGCTTATATTGGTACAGCCAAAATCAATACTGCTGTTATTGGCGAACTATCTGCAGAACATATCGCAGCCAATGTTATCGATGCAATCAATATTTACGCTTCAAACATTTCTGTTGGTTCAGCTTTGATCGATAATGCTGTTATTGGTGAATTATCAGCAGAGCATATTAAAGGGGCAGTTATTGAAGCTGTAAACTTGTATGCAGGAGAAGCTGTAATTGATTCTGCAAAGATTAGTCAACTTGACGCCGAACATATCAAAGCAAGTGTGATTGAAGCAATTAATGCCTCAATTGAAACTGCTGTAATTGACTCTGCAAAGATTGGTACCTTAACTGCAAGTCATATTAAAGGAATGGTTGTTGAGGCTATTAACCTTTATGCAGGACAAGCTAAAATCGATGCCGCTCAGATTGGTGCTTTAAAAGCTGAAAACATTTCAGCAGGGCTAATTGAGGCCTTAGAAATCTCAGCAGGAAGTGCGAACTTCGATAGATTACAAGCTTCTGTAATTGAAGCGATTAATGCCAGTATCGAACATGCTTTTATTGATGGAGCTATTATTGGTGAAGGTACAGTTGACTCTGCTCAAATCGCAGATGGTAGTATCACAGATGCAAAGATTGTTAGCTTAGTAGCGAATAAAATTGTTGCAGGTACTATTGATACTGGACAAGTTACCCTACAAGGAACAAATGGTCATTTAAGAATTACAGGTAATAGATTACAAGTTTTTGATAATCAAAAAACACCTGTTGAGCGTGTGTCTATTGGTGATGTTAATGCCGATGGATCCCTGTATGGATTACGCGTTCGTGGTGCTGATGGGGTAACTGTTCTGTACGATGAAAAGGGTGTTTACTCAGAAGGTATTACGGATGGTGCTATTACAAATCCAAAAATCCAAGAAGGCGCAGTCGATGGTGGGAAACACATTGCAGTCAATACAGTAACTGCTGATAAGCTGGTGGCTGAATCTATTACCGCAAGAGAGTTAGCGGCGAAATCTGTTAATGCTAATCACTTACAAACAAACTCTATTGTTGCGGGTAGTGGGGTTATTGGAAAAGGTGCTATTGGTGAGGCTGAAATCGCACAAGCTAGTATCACAGATGCCCATATCAAAACATTAAGTGCTAACAAAGTAACTGCTGGTTCTATCCAGATGACGAGTAGAAACTTAGTATCGAATGCAACACTTAGAAAAGGGACAATAGATTGGACTCTTGACTCAACTTTTAGTACATATGAAGTGAGTGAAATTGTTCGTTTAAATACAACAAATAGTCTTCATTTGTTTACCACTGGAAAACCTCTACAAAATTCAAGTGCGTATTCCAAGTTTGTTCCCGCAAGTGCAGGAGAAAACTACTCTGCTTCTGTATATGTCCTCACAAAAAACCTCTCCGGTTATGATGGCGGTCATCCTAGAGTTGAAATCGAATACCACAATGACTCCGCTCGTATCATATCAAAAACCACCACATCTATACTAACAGGAAATGATATATGGCAACGTATTAGTGTTACAGAAACTGCTCCTGCAGGAACGACAAGAGTTCGTTTACGAATCTATCATCCTAAAAACGGGGATTCTTATTTCTGTAGACCAATGCTTCAAAAAGGAAATATCGTAACTGAGTGGACTGGTGACGGTTCATTCATGACTGAAGATGGTTTTTACACAGGGGAATTACATGCGGAACAAATAACTACTGGAAAGATTAAAGCTGGTATGGTTCAGATCGGACCAGATACACAGTTTGAACCAGGGTATAGCCCCGGTGAACTTCTTCAAGAAATAGAAAAACGAACTCCTTATCGTGTAGAAATAATAAGTACAAATGGAATGTTCTTTAAACAAGGTGTTGTTTCAACGACATTAAAGGCTCAAGTGTATAAAGGATCTTCCGACGTAACAAGCCAGTTACAAAACAATCAGTTTCTATGGAGAAGAGTAGATAAAGATGGTAATGAGGATATTCCTTGGAATCAATCACATGCAGGTTTAAAAGAAGTACCAATTACCAGACAGGATTTAAAACAAAGAGCAACATTCCTTTGCCAGATTATTAGCAATTAGGTGTTGCGATTCTAAGATGTAATAGATTACTTTGATTGGGTAAAACAAAGTAGTCTATTACTTTTTTTAATAAAACATAAATCAGAAAGAAGGGAACAATATGGAAGTATTAGCAACTGGGCACATATCACTTGTTGATATTAACGATGCAATTGTATCAGATGTACCGCCCGCTGACCCTTCATTAGGAGCACTTTGGATTGACACAACTAAAGACCCTAATACATTAAATAGTTGGGACGGAACTAATTGGGTTGAGCAATCATTATCTATTTCCTCATTAGATCCATCATTTTATCAAGACGTAGAAAAACTAAAAGATTTTGCTGATAAAGCAGGAAGTGACGGTATCATTTCTTCAGGCGAAAAGGCAAACATTAAATTAATGCTAATGGAAATCACAGGTGATGTTCTATCTGGACAAACTCTTCCTACTCTTGCAACAATTGATACTGCAAAAGGTGGTCAAGTTTATTTAGCGAGAGCAGAGGCAAGAGCTTCGGGTATTCCGGTAACTCATGCGGATTATACAGCTTTTGAAACGGCCTACAGTGATTTGAAAACATATTTAGAGTCATTAACTCCAAAACCTTGGTTAACAGGGGATACAACAATTGATCCTGTTACATGGACGGCTAAATGGGATGCTTACTATGAAAAACTTTCAAGATTAGCAGTAGCAACATCTACATATCTAGCAAACAGCATTAGACCAGGAGAAGACTACAATGGTGTCACTATCAATACTGATAAAGGTATCGTTGTTTTAAGAGGTGATAATCTTTTCAGAACAATTCTGAATGCAACTGAAGGTATTTCTATTGAAAAGAATAATGCAGGTACATGGAACAAAATGTTCTATACAAACCTAGATGGTAAAATTTATGCTCATGGTTTAGTTATTAGTTCTGATTCTACAATTGCTGGAACTGATGCAGCCACAATCAAAGATAATGCTGCAAAAGGTAAGGCGGGTATTGATGAATTAACAAGTGACTTAAAGGTTACTCCAGTGGAAAAAGCACAACTAAGCCGAGAGTGGGAAGCTATTAAAGCAGAATATACACAAGTGTTAGCACAAGCAACTTCTCTTGGCGTTGCTACCTCTACTTACACGACATCTTATACAAATCTAGATGGCGTTACTCCGAAAATAGCAGCCGAAGTATTAGCTACTATGATAACCACTTATACATTCGCTTCAGCATCTGCGAGAGATGCATTTAGAACAAAGATAAACTCTTATTTTGCTGAGTCTGAAAAGATTAAAAAAGCAATTAACGATGCAATTAATAACTCAGCAAATAATGCTAATAACAAAATCGACAATTTAAAAGTCGGTGGACAGAACATCGTTAGAAAAAAACAAGTAGTTCCTATCAATGCAGTATCTTCATCATTTGATGATCCTACAAATACATGGACTCTTACGATTAATGATGGTGCTGGTGGATCATGGGGAGCAGGTGTGCGAATCACTGACAAGTTTTCTGTTATCCCTATTGGGAGTTGGTACACAGTTAGTTTCGACGTGTATTCACCTGTGGATGTAACATGGAGTAATGATACAAATAACTTCCCAATTGGTACATCATCTGGCACGAATGATAACGACGATGTAGCGCTAAGAAAGAATTCTGGTAGAAATATAAAAGCGAATACATGGACTAAATGTTGGTTCTCTTATAAAAACAAAGATAATTCAACTACAGAGTTATACGACCAATCTAATATTGGAGTGATTAATAACACTGGTGCTCCTCTTACATTTAAAATCAGAAACGTAAAAGGGGAGCTAGGTAGTGTAGCAACTGACTTCTCTTTATCCCAAGCTGACATTGATGATTCAATTGCTAAGGTACAGGATAACCTTGATAAGCTTTCTGTAGGTGGTAAGAACCTATTATTAGAATCCAATATGGACTTCTCAACAACAGATTACCTTATTAAGATGTATAGTTTGTCCGAGGATTGGATTACTGGACAAGAGTACACTTTTGTTATCAAAGGAACTGTTCCTGCAGGACAAAAATTTGGTATATGGCAAAATGGTGGTTCAAATAAAGTAGGGGAAGCCACAACAACATATGTGAATGGAGTAACTTATGTAACTTTCAAAGCAATAGCTACAACAACTGGTAATGAAAGAAAACTAAGTTTATATAACTACCCTCAAAATACCACACTATCCACTGTAGATTGGGTTGCCCTATACAAAGGAAATAAGCCAATGGACTGGTCTCCTGCTCCGGAAGATATTGAAAATACAATTCTCGGACAACTCAACAGTGGTAATAACTTATTTAGAAATTCTGGAGATTTCAGAAATCTAAATGGTTGGGCATTGAATGGTGGTACATCTCTAAACATTGTTCAAAAGGATGGCTTCTCTGTATTAGAAGCAGTCGGTTCTATCCTTTCTAATAATACAGTAAATGTCCCTGTAATTAAGGGAGGAACAGAGTATGTATACACTACAGAAATTATGTTTAGTGAAGATACAGCAATAGCTAGCACAACCCCAATGCACTTTTGGTTCTTTGATACAGGCGGAAACAACAATGCAATAGAAAGAAGTTCATTGATTTCTAGTGATACCATTGCTAAGGCAAACACTTGGACACGAATCTCGATACTCTTCAAGACAAAACCTACTATAACTTCAGCAGCTTATTTCAAAGCCTTTATCTATGGTGCTCAATTAACAGCTACTAATAAGTACTGGGTTAAAAATGTTATGTTTTCTGAGGCGAACAGAATTGTTAACTGGTCTCCATCGACTCTTGATGTTTTAGATATGATCACAGATATACAAGTTGGTGGAAACAATATAATTCCAAACTCTTTATTTAAAACAATGGGTAAATGGAGAGCTTTTGGTACTTCTGGCGGAACAAAAACAGTAGGTGTAGATGTTGATTTAGCAGGGTTTGGAACTGGTTTTCAATTTGAGTCAGCCGTGAATGGTGAATATGGTCTTGCATTAGACAGTGTTAAGGTTACTGTAGGAGAAACTTACACACTTTCAGCTTGGTTTAAATTAACTAAAACTGGTGCTATTAAGATGCAAGAAGGAAACTCGAATGTGAAATGGACGTATACAAAGGCTCAACCAGAAGTGGGGAAATGGGTTCGTGTAGTTCATACATTCGTTGCAAAAGAAAGTACATTAAGTGTTTATGCTGGAGCAGACTCATCATCAGTAGCGACTGCAGGATTTGTTACTGGATTCCAATTAGAAAGAGGAAATAAAGTAACAGACTGGAGCTTAGCTACTCAAGACATTAATGATTTAATCGATGCAGCAAATAAAAGATATGACGATATGAAAGTCGGCGGTACTCAAATGCTGACTGGAACAGACTTCAAAGATGCTTCAGGTTGGAATCGTTGGGGGAGCATTGGAACTATTGGTCATTACGCGCAACCACAATTACCGACAGGAAAATCGTTATTTATGGAAACTAGAACCGGACAAACACAACTACCAGTTCCCTTAGGTACTAAAGTCGGGATGACAAGTGATGGGAGAAAGTTTGCTGTTAAAAGCGGACGAGAGTACACACTTTCTATGAACGTAGCCACAAGCGAACTGGGTGACATATTGGATTACATGTACTTAATGTATACAGTAGCTGGTGGTAACCGTCGTTTAGCTGATATTAAAACAACCAACTTCCCAAAATTCGCACCAATTGCTGAAGGAAGTTTAACAAACTATTATAGTGTTAAACTAACGTTTACAGCTGACCGTGACGACGACAATGCGTACATCTTAATTGGCGGTAGCACAACACGAGAGTTAACAGGTTCTAATGGTTATGCGTGGATTCGTGTTAACTCATTAAAAATCGAAGAGGGTAACATTGCTACATCTTGGGAGTTAGCTCCAGCAGATATCGATAAAGCTATTGCAGATACAGATAAAAAAGCTCAGGATGCAGCAAACAATGCAAATAACGCACTGAAGCAAGGTCAGGTAGTTGTAAATTCAACATTCTCTAACTGGACTCAAGCATTCCCTGCTGGGCTTGGTTCGTGGAGTGGTTCATCAGTTTCAAAAGAAACAACTCTAACAAGAACTGGAAGTGCAATGAGATTTGATGTTCCATCAGATACTGCACAGATAGGGGCACAAATTACAACAGGTTTCTTCATTCCTAACCTTCCAAACAACAAGTATTATGTGGTTGAGTTAGACTTTATGTTAGTAAGTGGATCAATAACAGGAGCATGTGTCTTGTTAGATTGGAATAGTATGAGTCCTTCTAGGGCATCAATTCACCTATCAGATGTGGTACCTACTCCAACTCTAGGTAAATGGTATACAGTTCGAGCAGTTATGAAAAGACCAACAGACAACCTATCTGGTTATTCAGCTATGGGGGGTTTTTTACTTGCTAACTATGTAGGTTCAACTACAAACAAAATTAAGAATTTAATCTTTGACCGACTTGTTTTCAGAGAGCCTACTCAGCAAGAAATAGATGCTTATGAAATCACTACTATTGAAAACGGAGTAACTGTTATTGATGGTGGAAAACTTAAAACGAATTCTGTAAAAGCAGAATCCGTGGATGCAAGACGCTTAAGAGTAACGAACAATAGCGGTACTGTTACATTAGAGATTACCGATACAGGGGAAGTAACTGTTAACGGTAAGGTTTCTATTAATAGTAGCTCAATGTTTGCTCCAGGATATGACCCGTCAAAAAATGCTGGTGGTCGCAACATTCTTTTAAACTCTCGCTTCGCTACTGCAGATGCAACAAACTGGAATAACTGGGGGTCTCCTTCTGTAAGACAAATCGAGGATATTACTGACTTGCCTGGTTTTGATAAAGCAGTTAAATTAACAACGACAGCAAACAACCAAGGCCTTAGCCAAAGTGTGCCCGTTGTTACTGGTCAAACTTACACCGTTTCTTGTTATGCTAAATCAGCATCAGGACAACCAGTTCTACAGATATATGACGGTGTAGGTTATCCTTCTGTATCGATGAAATCAGAACATGTTGGTAAAAACCAATGGGCTAAGTTATTCTTGACGTTCCCTGCTAAAACTAGCACAGCACGAGTAGAGTTTGGTAAAACTGGTGGAGGAACATTAGGTACTTACTGGTTCACTGGTATTAAATTAGAAGAGGGAGACAAGACAACAGGTTGGACTCCTGCTGGTGAAGATGCTGATGGGTTGATCGGAAAAGTAGTAACTCCAAATGGAGATATTAAAGCACTTGATATTGCTTCTTCTATGTCTATCACACCAGGAGCGATTGATGCAGTAAGTAAATACATCAACTTAAAAGGTAAAGTTACCTTCTCTGATTTTGCTTCTGGATGGGCACTTGATTCAAAAGGAAATAAGATTAGTAACTCTGATCAACCAGGTTATGATCCAGCAAATCCACTTTATCTAGATATGGATGGAAACTACAGACCATTATCAGATGAAAAGAATTTCATGTCGAACCTATTTACCAAAGATGACACAACTGGAGTCACAGTTATCGATGGTAACTATATTAAGACAGGAACAATTCAAGCAAAATACGCAAACTTTAGAGATGTTCAAGTATACAATGATTCAGGTCAACAGACTTTCCGTATCGACACGAACGGTAACCTATCTACATCTGGTACCTCTCAATCTATTGGATACGAAAGACAGAAAAAAGGTTGGAAGATCGATGCTGATGGTTCTGCTGAATTCAATGCTGCTACATTCCGTGGAGACATTGAATTGGGGTATTATAACGCACCAACGGATACTTTCGTCGTTACTGGTGGTCTATTAAGTAATATTGGCGGAACTGGTAAGGATTTAAGATTCTGGGCAGGTCCAAATAAATCTACTGCTCCATTTAAAGTTTTCTCAGATGGTACTTTAGAAGCGACTAAAGGATACTTCACAGGAACTTTCTCTGGTGAAGTAGTCGTAGGGAATATCTCAATCAGAGATACTGCAACAAAAGGAGATGCGAAAATTATCCTTACTGATGATTCTAAGATCCAGAAAGTGGTTCTAGGTGAGTCAGTAGTAGAATTAAATACAAAAACGACTTTCGGTAACTTTTTAACGGTAGATATCACCAATCAAAAACTCGATTTTGGAGCTAACGATTTCGGAATTGATTATAAAAACAATACGATCAAAATGAAAAGCTTCTCTATTAGAGGAACAACAGCTTTAGAATTTGTTTCTGATGGTTCATCTGGTGATGATTTCGTATTTAAAAACGTAACTGGTGATACATCTGTTCGAGTAGATGGTAGTTTTATTGCTAGGGACGATATTGAGATTACGAACGTCTTACGTATGAAAAAGTCTACAGATGCCGGTAATAAAGGTATAGACTATGTATTCATTTAGTAGATAGATAAATTAAGAGAGGAGTAAAATATATGGAGTTATTTTCAGCATTGGCGTCGGGTTCATACCCGACCATGCTTTATACAGTTTATGCAGAACAGACAAGTCGTTCTGCGAATTCAGTTACATATAGCGTTACATGTTGGGCTAGGTTAGATAACCAAACTTACGATTATTTTGGTGCACTTGTTTATCCCAAGATTAATATAGGTGGTACTACTGCTTCTTTTGCTGCTTTAGGTACATTCCCAAAAGGAGCAGGAGCTAAATTTAGCACAATCAGCGTAACTGTATCTGGAATATCAGCAGCAACATCTAGCTTGTCATACACATTCTCAGCAACGTCACAACTTGGTGGAACATCAAGTAGTACAACAGGTTATGTTGGAGGTAAATCAGGAACCGTACCTGTTTCCGTTTATGCTACGACTCCTTCATTAGGTGGTACAATTACCATCAAGGATGGTTCGACAGTAGTTTCCTCTTATTATAGAGAGAACCTTGGAACAGGCTCCTTTAATATTAGCTGGCCAAGTGCTACGGGAGCAAACGGAACTCTTGTCTATGAACTACAAAGAAGTATCAATGGACAAAACTGGACTATCGTGAATAGCGCTATAAGCGGTACATCTATTAATGATGCTCCAGGAGCAGGTGCAAGCTCTGTTCGATATGCTGTGTTGGCAAAGAATAGGGTAGGAACAGACGAAATGATGTCTGGGTTTATTTACTCTCCAACAGTAAATAAAAATGAGTTAAAATCACCGTCATTAACTTCTAGTGCTAATGTTACCTACAATACAAGAACCTTTGTCGTAACACTTGGAGCCGCTTCTGACAATTTGGGTTCTTCAATAAGTTACACCATTAGTGGGATATCAAGTAAGTACACAACTATTAATGGAACTACTAGTGTTCCACCAGGGAACATTACAATCAATGCAAACAATGGTACAGGCGGTACTTATATGACGCTGGCCAATCTAAAGGCGGCAGCACTAAATGGGGCTGCCCATTCAGATACAAACCCCTACAAAGGAACCATTGATTTACAGGTAACCGCTACAAATGGTAAAGGTTCATCAAAAACCGAAACAGTAGCTATTCCGATTAATTTAGGAATAGATGCCCCTGTAAATGGAACCCCTAGTGTTTCTATAGCTGCTGCTTCGTACTACACGATAAATTCAGTTAACTACATTTTTCCTGAATACAAGCCCGTTTCACTGTCAATTCCAGGAGCAATCAAAGATATGCTCGGACGAAATTGTAGTTACGACATAGTTATGGTAGAAGGAAACAGTCAAGCCATTATTAAAAATACAGGTATTGTTACTGCTGCGACTACAGCGACCGTTAACCATGTAGAATCTGGTTTGCTAACTAGTAAGAAAAACGTTTCTTTCTATGTAAGAGCACAAGCATTAGGAAACGAAGGAAAGTCTTCTGCAGAAACCCCAAAAGTAGATCTTCACTACTATAAAAAACCAAGTGTTACTTCTAGTGACTTATCTCGTATCGTTGGTAAAGCAACCTTCAAAGTGAATATCACCCCTAACACTTCATTAACAGGATCTACAAATACCTCAACAATGCCATCAGGATATACAAAAGGAACTTCAACTATAACTTCCGGAGTAGAGTCTTACACAGTAACAAGTAGTACAACTCTTGCTGATTCGTATACTGCGACAATTTCTGTTGTAGTTCGTGATTCAATAGGTTACATATTAAGTGGTTCGAATGACGTTACCCTAAAAGTTACTATTCCTACATTTACACCTGCATTATCTATCCGTGAAAGAGGGGTGGGTATTAATGGTTTTGCTGGAACGACTGAAAAACTTTATGTTGGTGGTAACGTAAAACTTACTGGAAACTTAATTGTCGGTGGAATAATTGACATGGGTAATACGAACATCGAAAACGTAAATCATATTACAATCACTGATCCAGGTGGTGGAGAAGGACTAGAATGGAAAGATCCTACAAACAACTGGAAGATTGTAGTTGCTCCAGACAACCTCGGAAATGCTACAGGTGATTTACAGTTTGCACGAAATGGTGTAAGAAGAGCAACAGTAAGAGCGAATGGCGAAGTTGCAGCAGTAGGTGGTTTTGCTACAACCAATCCTAGTAATACTGCAGCATCAGTTTCGTTAAACTTCCTTAACAATATCGCAAGACTTCGTACTGGCGGAACAGGTGCTGGTGCAGATAATGGATTTGAAATACATGGAACAGGCGATATTGTTAGGTGGAAAGTAGACGGTGCAGGAAACGTATCGAACTACGGAGACCTAAGAGTGTACAACGGTAAGCAAATTCAATTCATGAATAGCTCAGGTATGGCAATGGACGGATACGGGAACATAAAACCTAGGGATCCTGCAAGTCATGCACCAGGTGCAAGTTGGTGGGTTTCAGATGTAAAAGGTACCCAAATAATCAGGGTTAACACGGGTAGTACTGGTGGTTTTGGGGAAATGATAGGTAGGCCATTTACACAAGTAACAGCATTTACAAATGGGTGGCAGGACTATGGTTCATTCGGTCCAGTAGCATATACAAAAGATGCAGCAGGTTTTGTTGTACTACAGGGATTACTAAGAGGTAATAGTGGTACTAGTGGATCTGCATTCCAATTACCTGCTGGATTCAGACCAAGTACAACACGTATATTTAGCGCCGTTAATGGTGTTAACGGTCATTCTCGTATAGATATAAATGCAGATGGAACCGTTGTAATGCAAGGTGGTGCCCCTGATTTCTGTTCTCTAAATGGAATTAGGTTTCTAGCCGCATAATAAAGGAGGAGTCGTTATGGAAAATATAGGAAATATTACAATCGTAGGAGAATTAGAAGACGTAGAAGAGCCTATCGAAGAACCTATCTTTATAGAGGTAGAAAATCCGTGTTGGGAGATAGATGAAAAAGGTTATGTGATTGACCATTACTTAATGTCAGATAGTGAAATAGAAAAAGCCTTATCTGAAGGAAGAAGAATTCTTAAGTCCTGTTGGAAAGAAAGCTTCTACAGACCTCGATTCGATGAAGTCTTAAATGATTGGGTCGAGGACGAGGATGTGGAAGTGGTCTTGACCCTCGTTAAGGAAAATAAATTTAATGAGCTAAACGATGCATGCAACAAAGATATTTTAGGTTATTTTGACGCTTCTGTTGGTTCGGAGACATACTCATTTTCTTTTGATGAAGAAGCACAATCTAATTTTATTGGTAGCTTAGCATTATTTAACGAAGGGCTTATGACAGAAGTTGAATGGACTGCATGGAAAGGTGATAAAACTCATAGAGTTACTTTAAGTAAAGAACAATTTCTTAATGTAGCATTTTTAGCATATCGAGAAAAGGATGCTAAGATATCTAAGCTAAGAAATGTACTACAACCAAGAATCGAAGCATGTACAACCATAGAAGAAGTACAAGCTATCCAGTGGGATGAAAAACCAACACAACTAGCTTGATATTTTAGTAAGTAGTCCATATGATGTGTTCAGCAAATAACATGTTCCAAATGTTCAATAGGAGGAAAAACAAAAATGAATCAACAAGGGAATACAACAAACTTAGATGTGAATCTATTAATCAAAGAATATGAAGCTACAATTACTACGTTAATTAGTGAAAATGTTAAGTACAAAACACTTCTAAAACAAAAAGCTATTGAAGAACAGCAACGTCAGGAAGAAATGATGCGACATGCCGCACCACCGGCACCATCTGCTGTTCCAACAGAAGAAATAGTAGAAGCAGAGGTCGTAGCGTAACAATAACGGATTATATATTGACTGGTTATATACGAATGGTTACGTTCATGAGGGAGCAAAAGCTCCCTCATATTTTATTTTGGAGGTGTTTTTCTGTATGACACAGGTACGAATTCGTTTTATTACAAGAGACGAGAAATCTCCCTGGGTTTATATTCAAGAAGAGATCAGACAGGAAACTCCAAAAGCAAATGCATTCCAAGTAAAAGCCGAACCTGTTACAAGACGAAATTCTAAGACAAATCAATACGGACGTTTTCGTTACAGTGAAATGCAATATGGAAGAATTGAAGCAATCTTAGCTTCTGCTTTAGAGATAAGTAAATCTCCTATAAGAATAAGAAACCAAAATGGAGAATGGATTTATATTCAGCAAACAACTATCGACGGCGCTTGTCCTTCTATTCGGATACGAAACCGAAATAGTGAGCAAGTAGGTCCTTGGGTTTATATCCAACATAAGGAGGTGTAGATATGGAGTATTTACACAATTATTTATCGGTTCTGCCTGATTACGACCGTAAAGAAGTAGAACAGTTAGTACAAGAAAATATGGATTTGTTCGATGTAAAAGTTATAACAAAAGAAGAGTTCGAAGCACTTATTCAACAACTTGCAAATAGACAAGAAAAGGTTACAACTCTTACACCAACTGATGAAAAAGTTGATGCCGAACATTTTAATCAGTTGCATTCGAATGTAGCTTTAGATCTAAAGCGACTTTACAACTCGCATCTTATCATTGAGAAAGTAATAGCCAATTACGACAGAATCCTTCGAGGAACATTAGATGATGTAAAGAGGGAAGTGGATTCACTTTCTACTCGTGTTGAGGAATTAAACCTCAAAGCAAAAGGAGAAGATGGACTAGTTGTAAAAACATATGGTTTTGAAGAAAAGGAAAAGAGCTTGTATATGGAAACAGATCGTGACCAATACGCTCACTTATTCTTAGACCGCGACGGTAAATCCTTACCAAGTGCATCACTAAATCGTAGCTTCCATCAACACTACCTATCTCTACCTATTAGAGAAGTAGAGGACGCTCTGCAAAATTCAAATGGAGCAACAACTGCAAAGATTGAAATCATGTATCAAGCACCAAATAGTATTTCAGACAGAAACCATACATTGGAACATGCAATAGATGATTCACTTGAGACGTATTGGGCACAAGCGGTTAAAACAAATGCCCCTGCTTATACAGAAATAACCAAACTATAGAAAGGAGGAAAGTGAATGCCTACTCCCATTTATATCGAACAACATTATTCATTATCTGTATCTGAATTTGAAGGACTATGGGAAATGACATTTATGCACCCATACAATCGACAAGAGCATTTCAGTATCTATCTAGTTGCTCCTAATAGTGACTATGAACATGCTGAACTTGATGACCGACCAATTGTAGAAGCTGGACCAAGATTAACAGAAGTATTAAAACGACTACTGTACAAAATCGAATATTACCCGTACTCTTGGGACTTCGCCGGAAAGAAAATCGTTTCATACGGATACGATTTCGAAACAGACTTTACAGGTACAGGTTTGACCTATATTGACTTAACAGAGATTGCTCTTAAAGAAGTAAATGAATACTACAACTTCTTTTCTGAATTAGAAACAGATGTAGTAGATGAAAGAGAAAAGGTCAGTGGGAAAGGTGTTATGGCCAAACTAAAAATCACATTAGACAAGCCTAAAACCGTAAATCACTTATCCGTTGATTTCTTCACAGAGTATCCAATCGAATTAATGTCATTGATGTATCAAATTGACCAGAATGAAGAATCCACTACTTACGAAATTCCTCTTTCAAAAGCGGTTCAAACAAATGGATCCATTTATCTTCATTTCTCTCCTGTATTTGCAAAGACGTTCTATTTAATCATTAAGCAAGAGTCTTATACATTGTTAGACCAATCAAAGACAGAAGAAGAAGTAATGAAAGCTGAGCTATGGAATCAAGCTTCAACGAGAAGCCAATCTATTTATGAATCTGCAGTTGGAGAATATGTAGACCAATTATTATCTTCTAAGTCTGGTATTCAGCTGCATCAAGAAATCTTAGACAGTTACCAAAACACGAATGTGAATCATACGCCAATGTCAGCAGAGCCAATGAATCCATACCGTAGTGATTTTGAACAAGCCAAAAAATCTTTAGATAGCCAACAACGATAGAAAGGAGGATTTAGATGGTTAACAGTTTTGAAAGTGCAAGCAAACCAAAGACAACTTTACTGCAAGGTCAAAGTGCTACAAGCAGTACAACACCTGGGCCACTTCCTCCAATCGTAGAAGGAGTTGGCTCAAGTAACCGTATAAATAGCTCAACAGAATATGTTTATCAGTATGGGGTAAAGAACCTGCAGCTAAATCATTCCTTATATGAACAAGCAGGAATTTTCGTTACAAAACCAATTGAAGTAGAGGGGAATATTGTAGAGGTATCATTATCTACCTTTGAAGACCATCCACTGTTTAATGAGTTAGATGGAATGGCTACAGACCGTGTTACTTCTATTGAATACTACATCTCGTTAGAAGAGAATCCTTCACTTAATGATTGGGTTTCAATTCTTCCAGAAGGTACAAAGAATGTAAAATGCGAAAAGCTTTTCTTCCGTGGTTCAAGTGCAGAACTTCGATTCCATGCAGATATTAGTGATGAAGATAATACGAAAGTATACCGCAACAATATCTTAATGAATAGAAGTGATTGGTACTTTACAGAGAGAGGAGCTGCTATTCAGTTAGCTGTACCTCACGACAATAGTTCAATCTACACAATTGATTATGTACCAAATGCAAACCTATTTGATCCTTGGACAGTTAAGGTAGGAGATCGCTTCTCTAAAAGAGTTCGTAAGGTGGAATCTTTCCCAAATGGAACTGATTCTAACAATACGATTAAACTTTCTAAGTATCCATTTGTTGATTACAAACAAGTGAATAGTGGAGAGAGCTATGATCCGAATACAAGTGAGTATAGACCAATTGATGTATTCCTAACGAATGGAGCTATTGTAGTAGGAGGCGGAAAGACTCAACCAGAATTCTTCCCAATCGCTTACTCAAGTAAAAATGAATTCACAACAAAGAACCGTACAGATTATAAAACTAGCAAAGATGCGTTTTTAAATAAGTACAGTATTGTTCCAGATTCTGCTTATAAGACATTTGAGTATAAGCAAGAGAAGAATAAACTTATCTTCACAGAAAGCTTTAACCGTTCGGATCTTTATTATAACGAAGCAACAAATCATGGTAACGCTACGGTGGTTGTTCACTACGATTATCTAGTGACAAACTTCCGACTAAAAGTTATCTTACGTAAAAACGTAGGTGATGAACTAGTGGTGACGCCAATGGTTGATAGCTATCAATTAAAATTCAAAGTTATGAAGTAGGGAGGTGCAAGGATGAATGCCCCTGTTATTGAATCTAAAATATTAGAGAAACAAAGAGAGTATCTTTTAGAGCAAGCAAAGCTACGATTAAGTAGTTCTGCTACAAAAGAAGAGGTATCTCAATTAGCGGATGAAATCTTTTACAGATATCAATCTTGCATAGGTAAACCTTTATTCCAAGCACAGAAAGTGGTGTATGGAGAATTACCTTTCCTTGAGGATTACTATAGCAACAACAAGGAAATGGAAACAGATTTAGGTATTTTATTCTCAGAACTAAATACCATTGCTACTTACCTGGTGGATTACTTTAATTACTCTCAAAGTGAGAAAGACAGAATCTTAGCTATCGTTCGTGGTATTAATGGAATTGTATCAGACCTTCAAATGTTAACAGAAGAAACAACGCCTAATACGGTTTATTTAAAAGAATCGTTTACGAATTACGATAACGTAGATACTGTTTTAACTCCAGTGGAAAACCGAAGTATGATCCACACACAAGAAGGAGTATTAACTCTTCGCCGTACAAATGCTTTAAATAGAAGCATCGGAAGTAAAGTCCGAACCATAACTGGTAACGGTATTGCAGGGACTTATTATTTGTCTCGTAAAGTTAAATCGGATTCAGAATTCGAAAACTACGAATATGTTTCTTCTCAAATTAAGAACGATGATCCAAAAGCATTAATCGATGGGAACCCCGATACAGTATTTGAATTCGAGATGGTTAACATTCCAGAGAGCTATAAGAAGCAAGTATTCTATTATGATGTTGAATGGGCAAAAGGAAAAGAACATGACGAACTATTACGTGTAAAGATTGTAGTTCAATTACCTAAGAGCGAGACAATCAACTGGATTAATTTAAATCCTTATCATGCTGCAGGTAGCCCAGGTACAGTTAATGTATATTCTATTCGAACATCTAATGATGGTATTGAATACCAAGGTCTTTTCCAAAATGACCAATTTGTATTAAACCAAGAAATCAATAAAACACCTCAAAGCTATAGAGCAGAGGATTTATTTGATGGCAGCGAAAACTTTGCTAAAACTAAATTTTCTGGCCAAGGTGTTTGGAGCTTTCCATCAAGAGAAGCAAAATACATTGAGTTCGTATTAGAGCAACCTAACTCCTATAAAGAATTGTTAGGACAAGAAGCTTTCTATAGAAGAAAAAAGGATTCTACTTCATTTACTCGTATTCGCAAACAAGAGGTGCCAAGTAATATCATTGATGAAAAATACGGTATCCATACTGTTAATAGCGACTATGAGATTAAAAAAGTATTAGAAGCTATTGAGGGTTGGCGTTACGCTATTGGAGTTCGAGACATCGATATTATGAGTTTTGAATTCGCTGAAACAAGTGAGTATATTAGTAAACCGTTTTTACTTGAAGATGGTATTAAGAAAGTACTTCTATACGCAAATGAAAAAGTTCCTCCTATGTACAAAGAGAAAGTAAGTGAATCTAATGATTGGATTCAGTACTTTGTTTCTTTCGATGACATAGACTGGCATAGAATTTCCCCACAACATCAGCAACCGGTAAACGATAAGTTCCCAGCAAAGATTCTTTCGATTAACGATAACGAGTCTGATATTGAAAATGCGTTTGCTCTTCACAAACAAAACCTTCAATTAAAAGAACTTCCAAAGCAAGTAAGATTAAAAATCATTATGAAGCGACCAGAGAAAACAACAGAAGATGAAATACCTCTTCTTCATACAACACCACTCGTTGAAGACTTCGCTTTAAAAATTCTTACAGAACAGAAAGGGGTGTAGGAGATGTCTATTAACATTCGTCAAAAACGTTTTACTGTAGCGGTGAACAAAATCCTTCAGGAAGAACTTCGAAAGGGGAATCTTCCTACATCCAAGGAGTTCGGTTCTCGTTTAAATAAACTATTGAGAGATCAAGATTTAGGCGCTCCTGAGTACACGTTCAAGCGTATCCGTAATGGTGAACTAGCTGAGTCTGACTTCTACAATGAGGTTGTTGGTAAAATCCAAAAGGACTTGATGATTCTTTATGAAAATACAATCGCCGTTCATGATCAGTTAAAAGGAAAGTTTAATTGGTTTGAGGTAGAAAAGAATCGGTTAGAGTATGAGGCTAGAAGATTAGAGACGGAATTAAAAGAGAAGATCTTGTTGTATGGTAAGACGGGTTACTTAGCTAGTATCTTTGATACATTTGATGACCTGTCTAAAATCGATTCGGAAGACAATGTATCTATTGATATAAAGAACCATCAGATCACACTTAAGAAACAGGAGAATACTTCATTTTTAATTAATCCTGCTAGTGAAATTAAATTCGTTATGCCGAAGAACTCTGCAAGTACATTTAAAAAGATTCCTATTTCAGGGAAAATCGAACAATCCTTAAATGTAAATACAAACGAAACATTTCAAGAAGTATGGTTATCTAAAACAGAAGGTCCAGCTGATGGGTATGTAGATATTACATTCAATGGTAAACAAGTACTAAATCGAATTGATTTAAGCTTACATACCATTAAGGATGTCACGGTATACATTGAATTCACGTTAGATGGATTAAACTACTTCCACTTACCATATTACCCAGAAGGTAAACAAACGGGTAATAACGTATCTTTTTATTTCCCAACAACAGAAATGAAGAATATGAGAATTTGGATTCGTAAACAAGAGAGCGATAAAGAGCTTGTACATCCTGAAGGTTATTCATACCAGTACTTATTTGGAGTTAAGAAAATTCAATTCTTCCAACTAAGCTATCCGGAAAGAGGAGAGGTTGTTACAAAATTCCTTACTCCGAATACAGATGAAACATTCTCTATTGGGAAAGTATCATTAGTTACAGAAGAAGAGATTGCCGACGGTACAGATATTGAGTACTTTGTACGTGTAGATAATAGGGAAGAGAGTTGGAAACAAATATCTCCTGTTAACAGAGATACTGCACAAGCACCTAACCTAATTGATTTCAAGTACGTTGTTCATGCCAGTCCAACAAACTTAGGTATTCCAGAGAATACTGGTGGCCAAGAATCTGAGGTTATTGAATTACAAGCAAATGGAATCGCATTCTATACATTAGGTTCTATTGAGAAACGTAAGATCGTTCCGCGAACAGAGCGTATGTATATGGGTAAAGATGCTTGGAGTGTTCAGAAGACAGTTGAGAACTTTGGTGAAACTCATATCCCTTCATTAGATGACTGGAAACAACCATCAAATGATATTGTTCGAAATGTAATTCCAATTAAGGAAGGGAATCGTGGTTTGATTCTACAAGACGAACAGTTCACGCAACATACACAACTGTACTATGGAATGGGTATTTTCTATGAAGGAAAAGAACAAGTACTTCCTACGATTCCATCAGCTACAGAGCCAATTACTATCTTCTTAAATGGAGAAAAATTATTTGAGGGAATACCTTCTTCTCAAACCAATGTGAACTATAAGTTTAAGCAAGGATGGAATGACTTAACCGTGTTGGTATATGTACAGAGTTTAAACAAGGACTGTACGATTGATTTAGGATTTGATCCGATTCGTGTAAGTACGCATTGTTATTCTACAAGTCAGTTCTTAGAAAAGGTATCTGTATTCGACCTTCGATACAACACAAAGAATAATGATTGGTCTAAGTACGCTCTTTACGAGAAAGATGGAAAGGTCTATATTGTGGTTAATCATTCGTTACCTGGTGTAACATATGACCTTTACTATGACTATGTAGATGAAGTAGAACATCGAGATATCCAATTAAAAATTGCTATGAAACAATTCTCAGTAGGGCAATATACAACACCTGTATTACGTCGCTACACATTACAATTTAGTTAGGGAGGAGTAACTCTATGAAAATCGAAAAGAAATATAAACCTTCCTTTCATAAAGCCAATGCTCGTTATCGTGGTGTAACTGAGCTTTCCCAATATACGAATTTTGTTCTTGAATCTGCTCATGACCTTTTACTATTAGGACACATTACAGAAGGAAATGAAGCAACGAATAAAGATGGCCACAAAAAAGAAATGTACAATAATTTCGTTTCTATCATGACAGGTGATCGAGAAGTAGGGAAGTCGAATGTATTTACGGCTTCCACGCTTCAAAAAATTGATTACTCGCGAACAGTTCCTGTTCCTGAATTAGATAGTTGGAGTCCATTAAATGGATGCACAAAAACAGCTGCCGGTGATGCAATTAAGCTTTCCTCAAATGGATTGTTAGACCCAGTAGGTATGTTTAGTACTCTTTATGTAGAACCAGGGGATAAGCTTTATATTCGTATGAAGGTAAGAAGTACAGGTGGTTCTGCTGATTTTACCTTTGGTTCAAACAATATGCGTATGGGACCAAATGCAAATGGTGACACAAGAAAGGTTCCTTTACCACAAAGTAATGAATTTATCACTATCGATTACGTGTTACGTTTCCAATATGCTGAATCAGTATCAATTAATATAAACGTTCATGAAAAACCGAATGTGTTAAAAGCAACAAATATCGAAGTAAAAGATCTTGAGATATATTACTTCAATGAAACACCAATTCAAGTCTCATCTTTTGATACAGTTATTAAACCAAATGTTGATGAACTAGAAGAAAAAATCAATTCGATACGATAGGGAAGGTGAGTACATGCGCCCGATTACATTAAGAAATCCGAATCTAAATAAAGGGCCCAGCTCTTCTGAAGAATTTAATAAACTACGTAATGATATTCAAACTGACATTACTACTTTGTTTGATATTGTTAATGACCATGATGGTGTAATTTCTGAAAACATGGATCATATCTTACGTGAAAATTACTTCTTACAAAACCGTCTAAAGAAATTAGAAGGAAGAGTGTATGAGTTAGAAAAGGATTATCAGAACAACAGTATGGTAGGGGAGAGTATCCTTACTCGATCTTTCTATCATGCAAGCAATATCATTTCTTCAAACGCAAATAGCCCCGTTAATGTAGATACACTTCATGGAATTATTACCCCAGTTGTTGTTCGTTCTCATGATAAGATTGCCTATAAGAATGACTTAGGTGAATACATATTACCTAGTAATCTAGAAGTAAACGTATATGAGTCATCAGATGTAGAACCAATTGATGAAGAAACAAAACAACGTAAATTCTACGAGGTAGATTCTAGTGGTATTACAAAAGCATTTGATGGAGATAAGAACTCATTCTGGGTTCGTCAATCTGAGACAAATGAAAATAAATGTGTAACAGAAGTGTATGGATTGATTCATGTGAAAATCCCGCAAAACATTTCTAACAACATTTATACAAACACTATTACTCTTCATCCATCTCCAGAGTATTCTATGAGTGTTCTTGATATCCAATACAAGAATCAGAATGGGGAGTGGAGGCGTATTGAAACTTACCCAGTTAAAAAGGTAAATAATACAGACGTACCGGAAGAGATAGTTGAAGCTGGTAAGTTAGTATTTGCATTCCCAAGAAGACAAGTAACGGAATTACAAATCAAAGTAAAACAACCTTACTGGTTCAAGCATGACAATAAAAGAATCTTTATGTATGGATTCCAAGACATCGTTGTAGAGTATCGTGAGTATTCCCAAGATACTGCAGAGTTCACAACAAAGTTCTCATTAGAAGGAACAGATCGTCGTTTCACAAATGTAAACACACCAAAGGTAACAGTACCAGTTGGATGTCCACCATTTAACGACTATACTGTAAAACATGAATTGTACTTTGATGAGGGGTTAACGGAGAAGTTTGATTTCTCAACAGACATTTTCCAACCAATTCAATCTGTATATGTAAAAACACTTTTAAAAACAGCAGGAGATCAGGTACCATTCTTACGTGAGATTGAGTTACCTTACCGACATGAAGAATTAGAAGTACTATAAAAAGAGAAGGGAGCATAACCGAAATGGTATGCTCCTTTTAAATGGCTTTTAATATGTAATTCTACTGCTAACGAATAATACCTTTTAATTGTTTAAATCATAAATCATACCAGCAAAAAATATTCCTATAATCACAAGTGCTATAAGAGCACCTAATAACATTTTCCCAAGAGAACCAGTTAGAATTTCATGTAACATTCCTTTAGCGTGTTCCTGAGGTTTTCCTCTTAAAGTGAGTGAAAGAATAAAAGTGATTACTAGTAAAAATAATGCCGCAATTAAATATCCCATTGTTTGTGTATCTCCTTAGTCTAAATTGTTCAATATATTATACCAGTTAAAGTTCTTTGTTGGTGACTGTTTTTTACATTGAATGATAGAATCCATCTATTAAAATTAGAACATAACTCTATCAATTTCCTAAATATTGAATTATAGTATAAATGTGTTAAAAAATAAAAGAAAAGGGGATTAATAAAAATGAAGATTTTAAACAAAGGACTCCTAGTAGCTTTTACAACAATGCTAGCATTTTCTTACACTGTACCTTCAAGTATTTCTTACGCTGATGAAAACAATACTGTCAATACTGTTAACACAGCTAATACTGAGGTTAGCAATGCAGAAGTTACTAAAACTAAAGAGCTAATGGATATTATTCAGGAATTGGATCAAAATTTAGACATGGAAAATCTATCTAATAATAATCCAGAAGATATTTTAAAGTTGAGTAAAACAGCACAAGATTTTTATCACTCATATAAAAGTATAAGCGATTCAAATAACGGAAGTGTAAGCGCAGACAGTGTAGTCAACCTTATAGCATCTAAAGTTAATGAAAACTCTATTAATAATAATCCAAATTACGCAGCACAGTATGCTGTAGTAAGATCAAAAGACTTTTATATCTCAAATTACCAAGTGAACCAAGTAGTAAAACTTGCCGGCCTGCATGGGACTGGATGGGGATTCGCAATTGCATTAGCTAAAAAATTTGGTAAAAGTCCTACCTGGGTAACACTAATGATTGTTGCTGTTCCAGCTTTAGGAGCGGCTACTCTTAATTATTGTAACAGTAAGAATAAGGGGGTTATTATCAATAGGCTTTCTATTGGTGCGACTCATAACTTTAGTTGTCGTTCACAATAAAAAGGGACAAGGAATTAATTCCTTGTCTTTTTATTCATGATAAAATCACTTGCAAAAAATATGATTAAACCCAATACAAGTATTAGAAAGGAACTAGATATAAGTTCTCTATCAAACAATAACTCAAATATAGAATTTATAAATAACACAAGTCCCCAAAAACAAAAAGTAATCCAACATGCATTATTAGATGAACTTTTCTTTTTAGTACTATCATTTTCAAAAAACATATATACCTCCATTAATTAAGTGTTCGTGTTGTACCACTTTTATAACTTATTAGACACACTTCATAAAAAACCTTTATATATGGAGGAAAAGAGGCAAGATAAAAAGCGATTTTTTTACAATCGTTATTATACTGCTCTTAAATCAATTTTAGAATTTTTACGTGAATAAGAACCTTTACCTTTTTTGGCTTTATCAGCTCTTGCTGGTGGCGGCATAGTCCCACGGTTTTGTGTCATAATTCCAATGGTCTTTTTCTTACTCTGTTGTTTATTCATAACAAATTCCTTCTTTCTATATAAATGAATAGAAAAAGACAGCCTGCGAACGGCTGCCTTAATCCTTAGGGAGGAAATAAATGATTTGGTAAAGTAGATAGGTTTTAAACAAGTTCGAATTTCACCGGGGAGGTGTGAAAGCGTAAAACTTGCGAGGTAACTTACTCTCTTAATAAAACCTTTTCACTGTGTATATGCAACTTTGTATTACAATAAAAATTCCGGATGATTCATTTGAATATGTTTCGCATCATCAAATGTGTACGACGACATAAAGTCTAATGTAGTTTCATAATCTGTAAACTCCTTAACATACAAACCCAGTAAGATGAAATTAACTGCTAATGTTTCGTTGTATCCCATACACAAATCAATTCTCATAATAAAACCTCCATTAAAAATATATGTAACTAACCCGAAGAGGGGGATTAAAGTCGCTCTTTAACTCTTTCAACATAATACCAATTTAGTTGAAAGACCTCGCCTGAAAATAAAAACAGGGGAAAGACCCCCTGATTCTAATGAACAATATGAATTCTACCGTCCTCAAATATTTCGATACTTTGATAACTACCTAAGTATTCCATTGAAGTTACAAGCATTCCATGCTTTAGCAAAATCTCTCGACCCTTAGTGAATTCTTTTTCATCTAAGATCAAGTAGTAAAAATAACATTCTTGGTCATCGATGGGTTCAGAACCTACTAATTGAAAAGTATTGCCGTATTTATTTATAAACCAATCACGAGCTTCATCATGGCTAGAAAATGAAGGAATTTTCGCTTCATCTTCACGAGATATATGACCTGGAGCGTACATAGGATCGCCAACTTTCTGCAAGATTAATTATTTTATAGTTTATTTTCCATTATTATAGCACATATTTTTTTCGAAAAAGGTATATCTTAAGCCGAGAAATATGACTTGACGATAATTTTATTATGTTAACTCTTTCTACTAAAAACGCTTATTGTTGAAAGATGTCGAACCAATAAAAACTCCCTTATGCAGCAACAAATAGCTTTTCTTGTATAATTGCATTTGCTTTTTCTGCTGTAATTTTCTGAATTTCTCCGTTATTGATTAGGTAGAAATACTTATTCCCCACAATGTATGACTTGTATAAATCGAAATACATTGGATTAAACTTATCCTCTAAAGGAATATAATGAGTGCCACTACTTCTTAATAACCAAAGAGCCTTCTTATCCCCTGTTAGATACGCATGAAGATCATGAAGGTAAAAGTCATTTGAGTAATGGTTTACATGACTTGTCACTACCTCCTCCATTGCTAACAATTCAGGATAATCTTCTGGGTTAATACCTGCTGGGAATGCCCAGTGTTTCACACCATATTTCTCATTTAGTTTATTCGTAGCATCATATAGCTCAGATAATACAGGATTCTTCAGTCCACTACGTCTACGAGCCCATTTGTTTTTTACACGCGCATAAAATTTAATATCTTCCATTAATAATCTCTCCCTTTTATATAAAATAAAAAAGCCCCTATTGTTATAGGGACTCTTCATCATTATTCGTATACTAAGAATTGTTCTCTTTCTTCATCTGTTAAATCTTTGGGCTTTACTCCACGTTCATTACAGTATTCAAACAAAGCTTTTACTTTTATTCTCGGTTCTTTTTTGTCGCTTGGTTCCACATATACTCCGTCAGGGAACCCTCTTTCGAACCTATCCATTTTTATTCTGTTAACCATAGCACCACGCACCTTTTTTTTAGTATGCCCAGTCACGGAATTTTTAACAAAATCAACTTTAACAGCTGTTCCTCTGGCTAGTTTAACCATTGTATTGCACCTCCCGGAAAATGTGTTTTGGCCAAGTCCATACCTGCTTTTTCATCAAATACAATTTCTTGACTTCCCTCATATAAGTGCTCACCCTTAAGGTGTTGTGTATAGAATCTTGTTGTAGTTGTTTTAGATTTTAAATACATATGTCCTCCACAGCCCTGCTCTAAGCTGTATTGACAAGCAAATGATACTAAATTATAGCCTATACCTTTGTATATTCTATTTGTATTAATATCATTCCTGTTTCTACTCCTAGTGAAGTTTTTGTTATGATTAGCTGCCTCTATAGATTTAACATAAACAGTAGATTCATGTATGCGTGCTTGAAGAGATATAACCCCTTGAGCCTCTCCCGGATACTCTAACGTTTCTACAGTAAATACATCGTACCCTTCTTCAAGATCGTGCTTAAAATTAAAAAACCATTTAGGCGGAACGTACTTCCCTACATTATTAAGATTTATTTTGCGATAATAACAATCATTGAATCTTTTTGTCTTTAAATTGTATATCATATCATCAATTCTCTTTCTATTATTGTCTCTATATTATAACATATATTAGTTATTTTTTGGGCGATTTACCAATTGTACGTGGGTAAATCATCAATTATTTCAATATCTCTATCAAGCATAATCCAAGAACAACCCTTTCCCATTGCGTATCCAAATATGAACACCAATGACTCTGGTAGTACTTTACTTGCAAACATTTCTGGATACAGAGGGATAAATGCTCCATACTCACCTTTTTCATAAACAATAAGTTCCATCTTATTCTCTTTTGTTTCTTCGACTTGTCTATCTAGCCATTTAGCTGTTTCGTAAGTTATATGTGCAGTAGATACTTCTAACATTTTTTGAATCAGGGTGTTTTTGCCCAAATCCCCGAAAAGGGGGAATTAGCTAAATTTATACACTATGTCAAAAAGTACACTTTATGACATAGCTAAAAATCTAGAATTTTTCATTTCAAAAATACAACATATACTTATTTGAAATGTTTCAATTAAAATGTATATGTTTGGGGTCACCATATCATTTTAAGAAAATTGTAGGCTAAGGGATTTATAAAGGTTGTTGGGATTTAATAAACGTTTATAAATGTTTTGTAACATGTTTATAAACGTGACAAACCTTGATTTTATAAGGATTAAAACTTCGTCCTTAAAGGTATACCTTTACAAACCAAGAGTGCTTTTCCCATTAGTGAAAGGAA